>JAUEKX010235477.1:0-10249 GCA_031834005.1 Dendronotus venustus
CTCTCTCTCTCTCTCTCTCTCTCTCTCTCTCTCTCTCTCTCTCTCTCTCTCTCTCTCTCTCTCTCTCTCTTCCTTATATCAAAAGGAAATGATCTACAGACTCTATTATCTGCCGGACTAAGGCTAATACTAATCTGTTGGGATATCTTACCTGGAGAATGACCAGACTAATGCTAATACTAATCTGTTGGGATATCTTACCTGGAGAATGACCAGAAGCCGTTTGCGCAGAGCTTTGACTTTGATCACTAATGGTGTTAGTAAAACGGTGATGACCATTCTTCACTGAAAAATAAGAGAATGGCATCAAAGGAATAATTCCGTTATGCAGAAACCATTTTTACAAAAATACAATGATAATCGCCAAACACTATTCAGTATTTGCAGCTGGGGAATGGATGCTTTTGGCAATGTTTTATTTGGTTGTGTGTAAGAGAGAGAGAGAGAGAGAGTGTGTGAGTGTGTGTGTGTGTGTATGTGTGTGAATGTGCGTGTGTGTGTGTATGTGCGTGTGTGTGTGTATGCATGTGTGTTTGTGTGTGTGTGTGTATATGCATTCACGTGTGAGCGTTTGGTTGTGTTTGTGTTGCAGTTGTTTTTGTAGCTTTGTCATTTTTTTTTATTCCTAGTCCATATCAATCAATCTTCTGTCAATGATTATTTTCCAAAGAAAAAACTAACTCACGTTGGTATATATCACATTTTCCACTGTCTTTATAGCTGAGACTTTTGGTGTTCTTGACAAACTTTGTAGAAACTCGGCAAGTGGAAGTAAGTGAACAATATTCAAATCTGTAATCGTGAAAAAATCGATAACATTGGATATCAAATGGGTTTATAATGTAATTGTTAACTTGTATCATATTGAGATAAAAGGACTAGAGCCTCCACAAATAAGAGATGCTTATCAAGATGTTACCACCGACGATGTCTTATCACTGACAAATAAAGGACACAATTTGCTCTAGCTCCAGCTCGAGAAATAATCTTTAGGTATGCACATATAACAAGCCTTCCAACATGACATGTCCATTTGTAATGTTGACACCACTTCAATTCCTTACACAGCATTTCATCTCACATCTGAATTGGTGTGACCTTCTATTTCTACTCTACTAATGTATCAAATTATAGACAACCCATCAACTTACACATCACACGTGAAGCTTGGAGAGGTGCTACAAAGATGAGCACATTCTCTAACTCCAACGTTTTCAAGAATCTGAAGATGTGAACCTGTCAATGCTTTCTTGTTTGGTATTTGTTGGTAGTCAGAAAGATATTCTCCTGAAATATCAAGACAAAAATATAATATTGTTGCCGATTATTGTTGATAGATTTAAACAGAGTGTACCTTCCAGCACCATGGGGGGGGGGGGGGGAACCAGTGTGTCGTCACCTGGGGTTCTAGAAGAGGAGTCTCCAACCCAAGACCCAAGAATAATGAAGGGACAAAATGGAAGAATGGGGAAACACAGCGAGTTTATAATCTGGTGTGGAAGAAACATACACACACACAAACAGATACACACACACATACACACACACATACACACACACACACACACACACAGATACACAAACACACATACACACACACACACATACACACACATACACACACACACAAACAGATACACACATGCACACACAGATACACACACACACACACACAAACAGATACACACATACACAGATACACACACACCCATACACACACATACACACACACAGACACACACACACATACACACACATACACACACACACACATAGAGTGAGGTATAATGGAGTAGAAAGGTGACCGCCTGTAGGAGTGGACAGAAAGGTGTGACAAACCCAAAAGCTGTCAAAAAACCAAAGGTCATTAACTTTTTAGGTGACTACTTTGGAATTCATTCACAAGCTTCTTGGCTTCATATTCATGGGTTGGTTATTTGGAAACCGTGATGTAACAAACGATTCTATTTACTGTCAGCTGATGTCAAAAGTTTTTATGACGCAGATTACGATTGAGTCAAACTAACAGCTCCACAGATTTTCACATAGCATTGCCCTATTTGAACCCTTCTGTGCTGTGGTTTTTCTTCTCTTCCTAAAATGAGGACAAGAAAATGTTTTTTGGGGGAGACTACAGAAGCAATAGCCGATACTCGAAAGACCGCTTTATTTAATTTTAACCCTTTCCAAAACCTAAAATCCAGCATCAAAAATGGATCTTGCTCTGTGATTTACAAGAAGATATCAAACGACACCATTACGTAGGTTAAGTGATAAAATAATAATATTACAGATGGTCAGCAATGGTTATTCAATCAAGTTGGTGTGGAATGTTTAAATTCAAACACTATAAACCCTACTGAACTGGTTTTAATCTAATTAGATCTCTAAAATGAATAGCAAGACTAACACACTAGAATATCTGGCTCTAGGTATCTAGTTATGAATTTGGAAAACAATTGATTATTATTTTCTCACTTAACATTAACAGACGTAATGGTGTCGTTTGATACCTTTTGGGTATCTATTTAGTTACAATATAATTTTGCTGTCGTTACGTCTGCTAAAAAAAGATATAATTCCCTAATGAACGCATCAGCTTTAACTGTATAGAAAAGATGATATAAAGTGAATTTCATAAATCATCTCACTCTTACTCTTCTTAAGGTTTCACTCACTTGATAAATGTGCACAATCACTTCTATCAGTCTTCTTTGTTGTTGAAGCTGTTGCCGGTGCATCATAATAGTGCTGATGTCCTAGCAGGCAGACGGATCCACACGATTCAAAAGATTGGCAAAAGAAGTCAGTATTCTTGACACACAGCTTGGCACACTCTTCAAGTCCATTAACGTGTGTATATACAGCATCCGATTTGGATAACATAGTGAATCCTGATATGTACATAAATTCGTCGCTGAACAAGCCTGTAATGGGAAAAAGAGAAAGAATCTATGTCAGATTATCGCATAAAGCCACAACAAACAAAAATGTATCTAGTCTTAGAAATATATTCCAAAAAAAGATATATTATAAGATATGCTACTGTACACAAACACTTCATTTAAGTAAACTGCGATAAATGTATTCTTCACCATGTATTTAGGGGTTTGTGGTCATTTTCTGAATATGTACCAATAAGCTACTGGTCGTAGTTGCAGTGGTAACAATAACATAAAACATAATTTCAACTCCAGTTTTCAAAATCATTTATGAATATCCTCTTTAACCATATTGGGGGTCAGCTGTAACACCTAGTCTACTAAAGCAGTGCTGTCAATAAATTATTCCTTTTCATACAATCACAATATACTCACGAATGTATGAGGTTGTGTCCGCTTTCGAACTACTGTAACTTAGCTCATTGTCATCATACAAAGAGCACTTGTATGATTTGTCTGAATATGCAAATGCCACACAATTGTATTTGAGGTTGTTGATACATTGGTCTGCACAAGCACCTGAAAATAAACATATTGGTTCATTGGCTGAATCATTAAGACTGACATTTCCGAAAGAGTAAAAAAAAGTATAGCTGGTCTTTCTGTGTCTCATTTGACTAAAGCCCACAGAGAAAGGTGAGGGCCAAAAGCAAATGTAAAGGATCAAAAAATGAGTTTGGGTTTTGTTGGCAAACAAAATTGCTATGGAAGAACATTGACAAAAGTAAAATTTGTATTTTTTTTCATAAAACTTTGGTTTGGTTTGTTATTCTTTTCCTTTTGCCAGTTTGAGTGTCGGCACCCAGCTCCATGCCAAGTCTCAAATAATGGCCGCGGCGCGGTAGATGCCCCAATAACCATTTTTGACAAAACACAGAGCTGGGAAAAACGTTAGATCAAGAACTACAGGAAAGCAGGTGATCAGCCCACTGTGCCTTCATAAAGCTAATATATATTATAAAATGCACAATTTTTCCAGATAGAATCTATATGCCAAACACTCTTCTCGGATGATTAACCCTTAGCAGTTTTGGTCGTTTTCCAGTCAAACCCTTAGCCATCCATTTGTAAGAGATCATGAATTAGCTGTCAACTGTTTTTTTCCATCGCACAATCAATGCAAAGATTCATGAATTAGCTGTCAACTGTTTTTTTCCATCGCCAATCATTTCAATCAATGCAAAAATGCACACTCGTGAATTCCCGGTGACACATTTTGACACAAGTTTTCCTTGTATCAAAATTTTAATGTTACTCCACCATTTTCGATCATTGGTTCTTTTCTTTGCATCATCAAAAGTTGACCCACTCTTTTCATTGTTTTCTGAAATAGTTTCTTTCCACATCTTTCAAAGTCTGCCTTACTGGTCTACACTAAAACCATGTGAACTGATTTTGTTCTATTCTGCCGCCTAGACTATCTGTTTTACTTCTTCTCTAATTGTCGGCTTTCTTTTCTTGTATCTTTTAGTTTTACCAAATTTTCTTCTCATTAATTTCATCTCTGCTACTTTGAGTCTACATTCTCTGGTATTTTTATACAGGGTCCTTATATATATTCACCCCAAACATTCTACACCTGAAGAGGTCCCTAGAAAGCGCTTGTGTGGTTCGTTCTTATTTATCGGTTTAAACTTTCTATTTTGATTATATATATATATATATATCAGAGTTCAGCAATATACAGAATTAACTGTACTATTCTAGTTTTCGTTTGTTCTAATCCATTGATAATAAACCAATGTCCCAATTGGCCATATAATTCAGTTGCTTTCATGAATTTCCTTTTATACTAAGTACTATTTGATGACACCATTACACCTAAATATTTGTAATTATTAGCCTGCTCTAAAATTCTCCATCCATGTTTATTTGTGTCTTTTTTTAAAACAATTTATCCCACTGCTGACAAGTGAAAACAGATGAGGAAAGAAATAAGAGCCAGTCTTGGAAAACCAAACTAGTTGTGAAATTTCAACTTTTCCAGCTGATGGTATGGTGGTTAGGAGGAGATATCTTAAGCAGAAGTGAAGATGGACATTAGAATTTGATTTTTCATACCGACAGGTAAATTAACCCCTGCGACCCTGTTAGGTGCTAGGGATCTCGACTAAAATATATAGGTTTTAACAGCCATGAATTGTCAATTTACCTTTTGTATAACCCTCTAATTTCTCCACTGGATCTCGTAATAATGCATCATTACTGGAATAAAATTTCATCAATGGATCATCTGAAAGTGAAAAAATAGTCATATCAAAATTTGTAGGAAACAGAAATGGTAATGCAATAACTGAACTGATGCAAATGTTGGGATAAGAAGTAAACCGATAAAATAATTACTTACTCTGATCGTTTTGCTTCTGTATTAGTTTAAATTGTATGTTTATTTATACTTCAGTTATATCTGACATCCATCATGTCAACATAATATTTGTTTTCTCTAGAAGTATCAGAAATGTGCTACATATTTATATGACAGCCATGTTGGATTTTTTAAAGGACTTTTAAAATAATTTCTTTCTTTTCTATGCTTTGTATAGAAACAAGGATTTTGAAATAAGTTGAGTAGGTTTGAAATGATTTTTAACAAATGATACATAAGAGTCAAATTCAATATAGATGAATTTTGGGCATAACGTCCCATTGTTGTTGTTTCTATCCCAGGGGCCTCTGAGTCATGACTCTTCTGCCCAATGCCATATGGTAGTATTGTGCTGTCTTCTTGAGCTGTTCTGTTGTACTGTATAGCGTGTTGACTATATCAGGAGTGGGGGGGAAGAAGCTGTTGTTTGATATCCTGCATTGCTTTGCGTTCCAGCAGAAAATGTTTTGTAGTTTCGTTTGGATGGCTACAAAGCGGACAGGCTGTTGGGTGAGGTGGTTCAATTTTGTTCAGGTGTTGGGGGGACGTGTTGAGTTCTGAGCCGAAAAATTACAGTTTGTTCTTTTCTGTTTAAAGATCTGATATTGTCATTTGGTTTGGTGGTTGTCATATTATGCTGATATCCAGCCCTGCCTGTTGTTCCTGTCAACCACATGTTCATCCATTCTTCTGTATAACTGTATGAAATTATTTGTTTAGCCGTTTTACATGCAGCTGGCTTGTTTGGTTGTTTTAATTGTGAGCCTTTTTATGCAAGTCTATCTGCCTTTTTGTTTACTGATATTATGCCTGCGTGCCCTGGAATCCACTGTAGCACAAGTCTTATAGGGTTGAGAGTAATCTGCCCGATAGAAAGAGAATGTGGAGCACCTCTTGGCTATTGGTACAGCTGTTGTCCAAGGCCTGTAGAGCTGATTTAGAATCAGTGAAAATGACAACCTAACACTACACCGAAAGGTACAATAAGTAAATTGATCAAGAAAGAAAGAAAAGAAAATTACAAAATTTGCCACTTTCGTTGGATTTGGTGCAAGGAAGGTTTCAAGAAAGAGCATGGCATTTTGTATTTCTATAACCTCAGCATCGTAATTTGAGAAGGTTGCTCCACAAGCATTGGAAATTTCATGGGATGTTCCATCAGGGAAACATACCCAGACGCCGTATCCAGCATTCACTGTTGCTTTTAAGGCTGGCCTATCTGTGATAACGTCCCATAAAAGACGGCATAATTGAAAACGTAATAGGAATATCTCATTCTCACAGTTATACAAAGTTTCGTTTTTATAAGATAAAATTATGATGTACAACTAGTGTACCAGATATGAAGTTGATAGGACTATGAAAAAGATGACTTTTCCTGATATAAAAGATAGCAAAAGATGTAGAACGGTTGGGGGGCTACCATTGATACCGTCGCCATGGTTACCATTGATACCGTCACCATACGTATTTACTCACCTTTTATTTTGGGTTTATAACTATCCTTCTCTTCAACGCTTATCGCTTTGATCTCGTTATTTTTGTCCTGAAAAACAAAGAAAACCAATTGGAACCAATCTATTGCTGCCTATAGTCTATATATTCTGGTGGATATTTAGATTTATAATTTACATTTTCTACTCAACAGATCAACAACTAAATCAATTGCCATCTACACTCTTGGATAATATTTCATGATTCCTATTCATTTCGAGGACAAAGAAAGTCCTAATATATGACCAGTATAAAAAGGCATTTTGAATCATCTTAAGGCTTACTGGGTCTTTGATTTTGGTATCTTTGGTATCTTGGTTTGAGTCTCCTTGCACTGCCCACGATAACCAGTCATACTCTTTGGTCATCATTTATCTCATAGCTACTTCCAAACATTGTTACAACACAAAGGAAAGCAATCTCTAGACTCAGATGCGCACATACCCTCTTATTCTTCTGAATTCCCAGTCACATACCCTAAATGCAATTAATCAAAAAGCATAAAAAGTTGCCTTCATTGCTAAATAAAGTCTTTAGCAATGAATTTGTACGTTGTTTTTTGCCGCTTAACTTGTACAAAATCAAGTTGTGGCGTAAGACTTTTAATACTCCCATACTCTCCAGAAATAAGACAAAGTAACCTCTGCCTTGAATACAAATTTTACATCTTATTCAAAAACTTATCACTGAATAAACGGAAGGAAATAATAACGATGTACATTGCCAGCAAACTGCTGCAGAACACTACAGCAAAAGGCCCCAATGTTTATAAAGGGACAAGGTTTCCATTAGATGGAAATATAAATGATCAGTGCCAAAAGACGAAGCCTAGGGAAGAAAATAAGAAGAAAAAACATTTTTCATCACCACGCGGGGTTTGAACCCACGACCTCCGGATTAGAGAGCAGAGCCTCTAACCACTCTGCTAACCAGAACAACAATAAGGAAGCAGCAACTATCCAACAGTATGGTGAACAATTACTACTTTCGGCACTGATCATTTATATTTCCATCTTATGGAAACCTTGTGCCTTTCTTGAATATGTTTTAATATTCCAGTGCCTGCTCTCCCAATCGTGTTCAATCTGTACACCCTCACTCCTTAGAATCTTCCGTTCAAGTATAGCACTTTAAACTTTATTCATCTAATGGTTTCAATAAATCAATCTATCTTTTTATCTATCTATCTATCTATCTATCTATCTATCTATCTATCATCTATAAAGGAACTTACATCCTTGAATGAAAAAAGTCCCGAATTGACTTTACTTTGCAATGTAGCCCATGCAGCCTCCAAAGAAACGGAATCATAGTAATGCGAATAGGTTCCTGTAAAGCAGACAAGAATTTGCTGTGAATACCAGTTATAATAATATGTAGACATAACATACAGATAAGTGCTAAGAAATGTGAAAGTGAAGGTGGATACTATCTAAAACTAATCCAAGAAAAAAATAAAAGAGGAAAAAAACAATGACCTACTCTGGTAATGGTCCACTTGGGTGTTGAAGAGATAAGTTGGTTCATACTCATATGAAAACCTAAAAGAACATGTCTTTGTCCTTTTGTTAAAGTCAAACGAATAACAGTAGGAGTAGGATGACCTGAAAACAAGATTACACTTTGATAACTATGATGACAAATAGAGGTATATATACTATAATAAAATACAAAAATTGGCATTGTATTGGGCAAATTCAATTCCTTCAATCTCAACTTTTGACCTATTTAGTAAAAATAATTACTGATAAGGCAAAACTAACTCGAGCCAGCCCTAGACCTCTTGGCCACAGTATTGCCGCCCACATCTTAAACTTTTCTACCCAAGTCTAAAAATCTGTAAAAGACAATCTTTTCATCTGATCAATTCAGTAGATATTAAAGTTGAAACAGCAAAAAAATGTCATTAGTTTTAATCATATGAAGACATCATGAAAAACATAAGACCGAGACAGAAGATATTAATCATGTGTGTTACAGTGGGTCAACACACCAGATGAATGATAACTGCAGAAATTACTAGATGGCATTGGATCAATAACAATAAAAACAATATTTTTTATGAGATACACCGATTCTACTTCTAGCTGTACTTACGCTTTAAAAGGTCGATTTTTTTCGATTGCGCAATACTTTGCACATAGACTGGGAGTGTTGGTTGATTTCGTATAGTCTATTAAATTCTCTCCGACAGTATTGTTGATTTGCATGTCAGTATGGACTGCGAATAAGTCTGTAAATATAAACATCAAAATAATGAGGATATATTTCCATTATGACTAGTGTCTGTATTTCTAATTAAAAGTAAAAGAGAACAAAGACAAAGAACATTCAAACGTCGAGTTGAAACCTGCATGTTAAATTATACAATATCAATCTCTTTTAGTTTTAGTGCTGTTATATCTATTCAATTTCTTGCATGCCATCTCTTCAAGAATAGATCAATAGAAAATACACTAAAAAATATATAGACAGTGAAAAGAGATGACCATTTTCAGGGAACGAGATTTCGTATTGGCTAAACCAAGAGAATAAACAAGACTGACTAAAAAACACACATAAAGACCTCTCACTTGCTGCATTACTGAACATGCCTAATTGGAATATATTATGAGGTTGTTTATCTTATGCCCAATTTTTTTTTAACCACATGGAGAAGACAAAACATAGTAAAATGACTTGATTTTAGATGTTCCCAAACATACAACGAACTAGTGCTTAGGCGAAACCTTTGTTAAACCCAACTTGGAAGAAATGAAAGTAGTCTAGTCATCATTTTCAATTAATATCTATTCCAATGATTTTAGGAGCAAGTAGTAAGCTTTATATAATAGTATCCTCTATCCAATCTATACAGAATCGTGGAATTTATCCAAAAATTGGAGGAAGAATAAACACCCAAATTATAGACGAAATCATCCTATTTACAAATTACAGACCAGGTGAAGGTAATTCAGTTCCAGATCAGGACACAATATTGATAGACTGAATGAAGCCATAAAATATATTTTTGTTTAATTAGGAATCGGATATTCAGCACACGGCCAATGTGCCAGCAGCAGGCATATATTCTCTACCCTCACTCCCCAGTCATGCTGCCTGCGGTACTACTCAAATTGTAGTAAAAACACATTGGACACTGAGAATGGAAAGGACAATATGGCAGTACAGAAGACCTGCATAGGACTGCGGACTTTATCATTGTTATAAAGCTACAAGTTCTAATTCTAGTTCTAGAGGCGACAGTATTGTAAGTGCATCAGCACTAATAATGTGGTGGCTGAGTCAGCAGAGCCACTGGCAGTCCTTGGAGTCCTTCAAGTCCTACAGTAGGAAGAAAAAGAAGAAGAAGAAGAAGAAGAGTAAGAAGAAAGAAGAAGAAGAAGAAGAAGTAGAAGAAGAAGAAGAAGAAGAAGAAGAAGAAGAAGAAGAAGAAGAAGAAGAAGAA
>JAUEKX010235588.1:0-10248 GCA_031834005.1 Dendronotus venustus
GATAAAGGAGTTTGCTGTATGGCTAGCATAGCAGTGTATTATTTAAAAGCGTATGTTGTGTCTGTTACTGACAAAATAGTAGGTAGAGTAACAAAAGATAAGGAGGATACAACTTCCAGTTAGTTGATAAAAAATAATAAGATAAAGCAACTTGAATAAATGATAATATATCTGCATACTAAGCCATTCAAAAAAATAAATAGATTGTCGAGTTTTTTTTTTTTTTGGTTTCGTTTTTTTACTATTATGTCTTGTTCCAGGATATTTCCTTACTCACATCTTATTCATTCATTTCCATAGTGAAGCAGGCTATTTCTGTTTGAAAGCAATGAAGGAGCTCAAAATGAAATTCCAAAACAGGTTAGTGTAAATTAAAAGATACTTAAGAGCCAAAATTCCGCAAGTAAACCTATCCACCCACAACGTTCGGAAAGAATCGTGACCATTTCAAAGACTCGCCATACCTTAAATAATAAGTAAATTTTTTCCCCCCGATTTTCAGTGAAAGATCAGACGAATTTTCAATGGCACTTAGAGATTTGGTTGCTCAAGCATCCACCGTACAGACTTTGGTAAAAGAAGACATCGAACGATCGCGCAAATTCCCAACAGAAAATGACGACGTAGAGGAGAGCATTCGATCTGTAGAAATTTCACTTCTTATTGGTGAAGAGCACAAAAAGAATGACACGCTATTGTCCGCTACACACGCTCTAACGAAGAGCACCGACAATGATCAAAAGTTAGGTGATGAGATTGAGGTAGTAGCAAAGGAGGAGGGTGAGAAAGAGGACGAAGGAGATCGTCGTAGCAAGTCATGCTCGACAATCAGCGAAGAATTGGAAGAGCAATACGGAGACGATTTCGAAACCGATGACGAAGTGACCACAAATGATGACATCACAAAGTCCGATACCGTTGATGTCATAAATTCAGCTACCGATGACGTCACAAAGCCAAATGAAGAAACATCTCAAAGCGACGACTCGGAAAAACTTACAAGACCAGTTGGTTTGGAAACAATTGAACGTGTAACTCAACAAGGCACTCTGTCACAAATCACAGAGAGTTTGGACCATAATTCCTGCACTAAAAGATTCAATCTATTAGGTACAGGTGTACCTCATAAGGAGCAGAAAAACATCATTGTACCAAACCCGCCATCAATCACGAGAAACGAGAAAAGCCTGTCGCGCATGCGTAAAGCCGTCACTTTCAAAAACATCGTTAACGGACAATATTTTGACGAGGATAAAGGAACACACTTAGACGTCACCGATGACTTCGTCGACGTACTAAAAGCACCGCAAAAGGAGAAATGGCAAGTGCCAAAAGTGTCAATTCTAGACAGCCCAACGTCATTGAGGAAAACATCCCTAATTGCACCTCCTCCACGCAGATTCATTAACATGCCAAAACCTGTCGCGGTAGACGACAAAGAGGAGAAAATTACGGCAGCCGATATTTTTGGCCCCTTGAAAATTAATATTGAAGAGAAAGATGACGATATGTTCGATGCCGGAAATTTTGACGATACCATGGATTTTCTGTTGAATATGTAAATTATGTAAACATTTGAATTTGTTTTTTAATTTTATTTTTTTTATTTTTTTAAAGCTTTTTTTTATCCTTTTAGTTGTGTTAATTTTGTTGCCTTCATTTTGTTTGATGTCCTTTTATTTCATTTTTGTATTTTAAAATCTTTCTTATAGATTTTAAATTTTTTTTCATTATTTCCATTTTTAATTTTTTTTTTTTTTAATTCACTTTTTAATTGCCTATTTCAATTTACTCGTATAACATTTGTATATAATCTTTAAAATATTTTTTAAACCCATATTTGTATAATATCCGGATTTGTATTTTTTGTATTAAAATTTGTAAATATATGTATATTCAATAATTTAAAGATTAGTTGGTCACCTTTTTAACAGCTTATCTTGCTAAATAAAGGTACAAATTTTCACAAGTTTTGACCATCATCACACAACAGGAAGATTGTAATTAGCTCAAAGCAGTCAAAACAAAATAATGACCTAAATGTTTTTTTTTTGTCTTTTTTTAATAAGAATGCTGTATTTATGATCACGATAGCAGCCTTTCAGATTCAAATAATCTTACAATAATCTTATATCTCTTGATTTATACCTTGAATGAAAGCTAATAAAGGATATCTATCCGTGAGGGTTGTATGGTAGAAAGTCTAGTAAATGTCGTTCATGGCCCAAATAATAACAAAAATATATGTCTTTTTATTTCTATTTTTATTTTTACACGTTTCATTGCAAAGGCTTGGATCATACTGTGGCGAAAGGTCAAATTTCAGCCTGATATTTATTATGCTTTACACTTGTAAAGCATAATAATTGTTGTATACTTTTAATTTATACTTATAATTTATACTTACAAACCAAAACGTGTAGTTTAGCCAATAAACAATAGGTTTATAGTTATGTAAACGACGATCGCATAAAAATTAAATAGTAAAAGTGAGAAACCATTGTTTTTCGTAACAATAGACCATTGTATGTAGATCAATCTACTTCATATGGTAAGACCCTAATAGTTTATATACATAAACTGGCAGGAATTTCCGCCATCGCTCGTCGGGCGAAAGCCCCGGGTCCATTTGATAATAGCCATGCACACTCATTTTTTTTTATATGTAATGGGTTTCCTATTTTGATGATGTCATTTCCAGGATAAGCATTTTTCATTCCGTTTGCAAAATATATGAGTAGTATGGTTTTATGACGTCATAAATGACGTTGACATAGACGGATACAAAATGACCAAACATTTGGGGGGCCTTTAGTAATTAGTTAGAGGTTTGACCCCCGCAAAAAAAACGTCTAAATTTCTCCTAAGACCGAATAAATCAATCAATAAATCAATAATACACTGCAACGGTTACATCGTTGTTTTGGTCGTTTAACAATGCATAGTCTTCACGTGACGTCATGGTACACACACAAACAAAATAAGTTATTACCAAAATCCTATTATGATATAGATATGATTTAATTACATCCACTGAGACATAGTCACCGCCTTGTATCTTAAAATATTTGATAACGATTAAAAAAGTGACGATAGATATGATACAGTTATGTCTGTAAATGTGTGATTATAAAGCAATGAAACCTGCGATCCATCACATAAACTTTTAGACCCTGATCTTTTGAGGTAAAGGAAAACTAAGTAACAATACATATAAAGAGTATTTATTTTGATAAATAAAACTCGCCAGCGAAAGGGAAGCTCCTTTGGATCTAACAGGGACTTTATCTTTTTTTTTTTTGAAAACGAAAAGCATATATTATATTACCTAATTAGTAAATGAAGATTAAAATCGTTGCGAACGAAGAGAAATAAATCAAAATATAGCTATACCTGGAAACCCAAGTAAATCTTAAAATTTCAAAATAATTTTCTGTTTGTTCGCTCAAATCTCAAATAAAAAGTCCCTTCAGCTGAATGGTTGGAAGGGTTTTTTTTATTGCTTCATAATCTCTAATTGTTTGTTTAAGAAACTTTTTGTCTCTAACTTTTTTTTCTCTAAGGTTTCCTACAAAATTTAAATTTTATTCTTTTCGTTTTACAGGAAATTTCTCTTTGAGCCACAATAATATACAATTTGTATTATTACAAGTATTATCAATTTTTTTTGACAGTTTCCACAGTAGCCAATGTCGGTTTTTTTAGAATTTCAGAGACATTGCCAAATGAATTGCCAAGTATAATACCAAATGTTCTTCTTTGGTTGTTTAGCTAAAGTGGAAGATGTCTTTAAACTTGGAACAAGAAACCTGATACTGTCTTACCAGATGCTTCGAAAGAACATCATGTACTGATACTACTTTCCATATCCACTAATAAAGGACATCCTTTAGGAACCAAAAATTTTATTCGAATTTTTTAATTATCCGAATTAATTTAATTTAAACTCGAAACAACGTATGTTTAAATTTTATTACTTTACTATATATCTATCTGCATATCATTATAATTTGGAGCTTAGTATAATTTCTATTTTTTAATTTCACAGTTTCAGTCCCTGAGTTGATGACTGTTTGAGGGCCGTCAAAGGAGTCCGTCATCGTCTGTCTCCGTGGTCACTAATTAGACGAGAAAGGGCTGTGATGAGATGAGATTGATGAGAGTGATAAGAAGAAAGTTGTATATCTATAAAAATCTGTATGAGAAGAAAAAGAATTTACAGTAGGATATGATCTACTGAGATCCTTTAAATATCGATGTGTATACTGTATATGTATAATGCGTTTATAAAAGAGGATAAGTTTTCCTTTGAGTGGTCTTAAGCATTTGAATTTTTTTCAACATTTCAAAATTTGACTTATTTCCAAAAGCTTTGATAAATCGTTTGTTCAAGACATGCGGCCGCAGGCTTTTGTCGATATGGAACACACACCATTTGTATTTTGAACAACATCCGAAATTTTAAGACTGGTATACCGATTACTTATGAACAGTATGTGTTTATTCCTGATTGCTACGACTGATTGATTCTGGGGCTTGTATAATGATAAATACCAATAGGTTGTTATGGTTATATAGGTTATTCTCGAACCAAGAAAAAGCAAATTTTTTAGAACTTCTTACACAATTCTTCACAGATTTTTGTGAAGTGGAAGTATTTGATTTTAGAAAAAAAGCTGCTGAAATATTCATAAAGTTATTGTCTTGTTTTAAAGATTTAAGCCAAAAAGAAATTGAATGATTTTTCATAGAATACGTGAATTATTAACCGGTTTTGAAATATATTATTATACAAAATAAAAAAAATTGTGGAAAAAAAATAATTTAAAAAAATTAAAATTTAAAAGTTTTTAAGATGAAAACTGAAATGAAATTTTATTGTTTTGATCTGTTTGATTTCTTGGCATCAATATCATCGAGACCTTGCAAAAGAGCATCAATATCCTCCATCGTTTCATTGTCTTCCTCTTCTTCATCGCTGTTCTCACCGTGCATATCAGTTGATACTTTTACACCAAACAAAGGTGGTAAATCACCTAGTATACTGTTTCTCTGTGATTTTACTGCGGTACATGTGCTTTTTTTGTGATAGTTGACATTCCATTGCCTTTTGTGGAGTGCTAGATAACGAGCGCATTTTTTCTTGCGATGCTAGAGGTTTTCTAGTTGGTTCGAAAACAGGCGGTTGTTGTTTGGTTTGAGTTGGCGGTTTTGGTGCTCCTTTTAATGGTGGAAGATCATCCAGAAGTGGTCGGGTTTTCAATGGTGGCAGTCCTCCTTTTAAAGGTGGTAATGATGAAACGGTATTGGCAGTTTCTTGGCTTTTCTTCTTTTTCAAAGACTTGTTTTTCTTCTTCGCTATCTTTTTGTTTTTGTTTGCTGAATCAGACAGGTTGGTTGTTGACAATTTCTGTTCGGTGTCACTTCCTGACGAGGAGTTGGTATTAATACTCATGCTGTTAGAGGTGGCAGGGGTCTTTGATGGTTCCTCTTCAACACTGGCAATAGATTCGTCAAACTCAACTCCAAATTCCTCGTCAATTGACTGATCAATCTCTTTGATGAATTTCTCGCCCCAATCTCTCTTCGGGATGCTAACCTCACTTTCGCTACCATCTTCTTGAAAATTGGTCAAAGTTTGTTTTCTGAAATATAATGATAATTTTTATAAACCCCTTTATTGAAATAACAAGAAGCCAAGAAGCTCTGCGTTGCTTGCTGTGCTAAATCACGGTCACCACCGCTCGACCAGAATTCTTTCTATACCATACTCACCATTTCGGTCTATGGTATTCTAAAAGATTGGTGTAAACATTCGTTTTAATAAAGTTTAATTGTGTGTGATATATATTGTAGCAAGTTTTTTTACCATTCATACTTAGCCTTAATTTTAATAATTATGAGTAATTATAATAATTAAAACTGAATTTGAAAATTCACAGGTGCTTATTAAAGACAACTGTCCTTTAGTTGCAGTAGCTTACATATCCACACAAACATTTTACAAACCTGGTCAACGAAGTGCCAAATTCATCATCACTGACAACTGAATGTTTTTCATCAACATTTGTCCTCATTGGGTCATCGATTGGTAATGAAATTTCGTCTTGAGTTTCCTCTGTTGTTATTTCTTCTTCATCACTAAGAAAGGACCAAAGAAGAGAATTTAAAAATTAATAATCTCATTACACCTGTACATAACATGGTTTAATTATTTTATGATTGAATCTCAGAATGGTTTACTTACTTGGATTTTGCAGAAGATTGTTTATGACGTTTTGAAGCTTCTTTTGAATGAGTGTTAAACTCATCCGATGTAAATGAAGATGCTGTACCAAATGAGATGCTTTTTGTAGTAGGAGAAGATGCTTCGTCAAACGAGGATGAATAAGCAGCCTCGTTCTCATCTTTAACAGCCTTTTTTGTAGAAACTTTGCTTGAAGATGTCGTTTCTGATTGTTGATTTTCTTTTTTGAATTTGGTCAACTCCTCTTCGGCATTGGAAAGTTTTTCCATCAGCTCTTTGTTCTCTGCGATTTGTATTTTAAGCTGATTACTGAGTTTATTTTGATCAGCTTTCAAACTTTCGGACGATTGTTTAAAGTCTTGAAGTTCATTCTCCAGTTCTTTTCGTCCCTTGAGGAGGTTTTCGATTTCTGAGATATGTTTTGCTAGTGCTGTTTTGGTCTTGTCCAACTCATTTTCCGAGTGTGACTTTCGTTTGTGCTCTTCTGATGAAGCTCTTTCAGCGCCTTCAATCTTCAATTTCAGATCTTCAATTTGGATTTGACTCTCGTTTAGATCGTTTTTGCATAATCTCAACCTATGACAAACTTCATCGTTATCAACAATAGAGTTGTTGTATTGTTGTTGGGCTTGATGTAAAGCGTTACTCAGCTCTGTGACTTTATCTTGAGAAGCTTTGAACTCAAGTTTCAAGTTAGAATTATTCATTTCCCCTTCCAACTTTTCCTTTAACCTTTTTATTTCCTCTTTATTGAACTTTTCATTTTCCTTTTGACGAATCAATTCCAACTTCATACTATCTACTTCTCCTCTAGAATTGTCTATTTCTTCCCCTTCGGCTTGTAACTCCTTGATTTTGTTGTTTAGCTTATCAACCAATTGTTGATTTAATACTTTTTCTTCTTCAAACTGTGTTTCATATTTGGATCGTTCTTTTCTAGCATTATCTTCGTATTCATCTTTGAGTTCTTTGACCATAAGCTGCTGTTCAACCTTCATTTTCTCAAACTGTTCTCTCTGCATTTGTAGAACATCTTCTTTTGTTGAAATTTTATTTTTCAATTTACTAATTTCTTCGTCATATTCTTGCTTGAGAGCATCCAACTCTTTTTGGTTGTTATCATTTAGACACTCTAATTCTTCTTCAAGTTCTTTGTTCTTCTTTTCTTGGAATCCTATTTGTTCTTTCTCAAACGATTCCTTAACTTTCTGAAGGAAATCATTATGTTGTTCTTCAACTTCGACAAGTGTACTTTCAATTTCCAAAACTCGTTCGTTTGCCAACTTTACACTTGTCTTTTCTTTTGAAAGTTGCAATTCAAGTTGTGAGATCTGATTCGTCAGCTCGGTTTTGTCATCTTCGAAAGCTGCTACCAATTGCTGTTTCTGATTTTCTGATTTTCGAAGAACCTCATGACTTCTTTCTTCTTCCAGCTGATTGTAATTCTTTATTTTGTTTTGAAGGCATGCGATTTCTGCTTCCAATTGGTCTATTTGTTCTTGGCTGCGTTGTTGTAGATCTCCTGCGTCTTTTAGGTCTCTATTCAACGTGTTGATTTGTTCTTCTTGAGATGCAATTTCGTCTTTCATATTGGAGCGTTCTATTTGGAAAGACTTTTCCTTTTCTTTCAGCTGATTTTCTAAGAAAACGGATCTCCCAGTCTCTTCTGCCATCAGTTGCTCCATCTGCATCCTCATCGATTGAATGGATTGTTCGTAAGAAACTTTCAGTTCTCTTTCTTTCTCTCTGCACTTTTCGTGCTCTTGTTCGACGTCAGACAACTTGCGGTGAAGCCGGTCTCTTTCCAACATCACATGATTCAGCTTCTTATCGTTCGTCGCCTTTTCATCATGAAACACTTGCAATTTGCTGTTTTGTTGTTTCTCGACAGTTTCTTCCAGTTTTGTTTTTAACTCGTTAGCAGTTTCAAGCTGTGTTGTGATCTCTTCATTCCTTTTAATCAACAGATTGTGTTCTTGTTGGAGATTGACCAGTTTAAATTCATTTTTGTCGTTTGTTATCCTTTCCGCTTTCATCTCACGAATAATTCCCAACATTTCTTCTTTTTCCATGGTTAGTAACTTGATGTCTTCATTCAAGGAAGTTTCGATCATAATCACTTTATCTTCGAGTACTGCCACCAGTGTGGTTTTGGTTTTCAATTCTTCGTTGATTTTGGCGAGTTGTTGTTGAAGAATTTTGATTTTAGAATCATCTGTTTCTTTGCCTATCGTGGCTGCCTTCTCTGCATCTTCGGCCTGTTTGAGTATCTCTTGGATTCTTCGTTCGTTTTGCTGCTTCTCCGTTTCTGCTCTTTCTTGTTCTTCAGTTAGTCTTTTGATGAAGTGTTCTGCTTTTTCCAGTGAAGAGATTGCTTTATGCAAATCTTGAATTAGCTCAGCATTCTTCTGCTCTAATTTCTCTTTAACTCGATTCGTTTCGGTCAACTTTTCTTCCAGTGATGCTTTAGTGGTAGAATGAGCTTGCGTAGACTCTTTGTAGTTCTCACATAACTTCCGAACTAAACAAACTTCCTTTTCTTTGTCTTCAAGAATAGCCTTCATCTTTTCAATGCATTCGTGAGAAGCTTCGAGTTCTTTTGTTTTGCTTTTTAATTCATCTTCGAGAGTTTGGCACTTCCCGGTAATTTCTTGAAAAGATTGAACATCGGTCTCTTTCTTTTTACTTTTTTGAGAGAACTCGTATTTCATCTGTTTGACATCAACTTCCAACTTAGACAATCTCTCTCTTGTCAATCTTCGGAATGTATTGCTATTTACATTCTCACTTCGCAGTGACTCGGTATCCCCATCCTCAGATAACAATTTAGGAACACTAACCTTTGAAGTAAGCGAGTCAAGAAGGCAGGCATATTCCTTATCCATTTTACATTTGAATGCTGCCATAACTTGCTGCGGATCGTTTTGAGTGATCTTTTCTTCTTCTTCAGTCTCTAAAGAAGATTTTATTTTCATGATTTCTTCTTCATTCATAGAAATCTTCTTCTTAAGGCTGTTAATTTGCTTTTGGACAATCTCTACTGTATGTCTCTTCGCCATTCCACTTTTGTAGAGCTGTCGATACTCTGTCTTGATATCTACAAGTTGTTTTGTCAATCTGTCCTTTGATTTTTCCAACTCTCGCAAGCCTTGAGCTGCTACCATCTCTTGGTAGGTTTGTTTCTTACTGTGACATCGTTGAATGTGTTCGAAAAGTTCTTTGTCTGTGAAAAAGATCGGCTTTTCCGTACAAACTTCACATGTTTGAATATCAGAAACATCACATCGCAATCTTTTTGAATTGAGAAACATCTTTAATTCTTCCTTTATTCACAATAATATACTTTACTTCGTTAAATTCACTACACACGTCTGTCTCCTAAAATTGTTTTCGAAAAACTGAAGTTTTACCACTCACTTTGTACCTTTTAATTGACGTCAAATATTACACTCAAGTTACGTCACAGAGTATGCAAAGAAAATATTTTTCCGAGAAGGCAAAAACGCGCACGTTCGCTTGACACTTTAACGTTTTTTGTGTGATACCGTAGTACCATTTAAACCAAAATATGGTCACGCACGCATTGTAAAATATGCCGTTTTGCTTACAAAGTATATAGTAGAGAGAATGTACTATTGCATGAAAATATGTCAAATGTTTTAAAACCAACGGATTTCAAATTTTAATCTGGCATTATCTCTTACCTTACTGTTAAGTCAAAAGACCTAGAATTTAGAAGAAAAAGTGTACCTACATACAGCAGGGGAGCGTCTATTCGAGGGGTGCGCTTAAAAGAGGGAGGCATTTAATAAAATTTTTACATTCTTTTGTGCCCTCATGAGAAATTATGTTCATAAAATTTTACATAATTTCTAACTTTTCGTTTTCTTATTACGCGCGGAGCGAGCGAAGAGATTTTTACTACCAAAAATTTTACTACCACAATTAGGGGTCACACTTTTTGGCCAAATGCGACATTTTTATTAGCGAATTTTGCGAAC
>JAUEKX010235699.1:0-10247 GCA_031834005.1 Dendronotus venustus
TATAGCAATTCTTGAATGCGTGTATTTCAGCAAAATTTGTATTCTTACGACTTTTTTCATTTAAAGGTTGTTGGAGGTTTTTATCCTTTTAAAACCAGAGGAAAATATGGTTCTGATTTAATCATTCCTTTAACTATCCTACTATATTAATATTATCGTCTACTTTGATTCCTTTCAACATTCTCCGTTTGGTGTGAGCAGACGCAGATATTCATATCCAGGTTTCACGATAATATGCTTTTCTTGCTTTTGCCATTGATCGTTATTAGTCTGTCTGTTGTTTGTTTGGTTGACATGACGACGGACGGAATGTCTGTGTTTGAGTATGTGTGTTGTAGTTACGTCTGTGTAATCATACATTGTATGGAAACGTGCATAATGTCATGATAATCTTCAGTTTCAAATTTGATGTCAGAGCTCCCTGACCCTCTTTTGACACAAAGTAACGACATTGCCTTGACACAAAATGAATTCATTATAGCAGTGCAATCCAACCTAAAACTAAAACTAAAAGACTAATGTAGTAAAAAAAAAAAAAGAGTTACATACGAGCTGTATAGACTAGATGTCAATTACCTGGACATTAAAAGTCTGATCAGCTGATTTTATACAGCAACAAGGATATCTCTTTTTCACAGATTGAATTTATTGAACTTTGTATTATTATCATTGTATAAATTGTAGATCCACAATACACAAAGAGATTCATATCTTCTCGCGTCTCGAATGCCATTGTAGTATCTATAGTTTATGGGCTTGGTCGCAGTGTTCGAGAAATTCTTTAAACTCTCTACTGACTTATCTCTATGAATGGAATTAAAATGTTCATGATCATCGGCCTTGAAGATTATTTCCTGTTGTCGATATTTATTTTTGTTTCAAAGATAACAGGCTTTCATAATCTAGTTCTTTATTAGATTTTACACAACTCAGATTATATCGTGAAACGTAGATCATGGGCGTCGCAGTGCCTCAGTGGTATACGTGTCCCGCCTCTGAAACGAATGGTTATGCGTTCAAGTTCAAGTCGGGACGAGGACAGTAGATTAATTTGTTTTCAAAGGGCCGATGAGCCACGACATGAACCATGCGATGGAAATATTTTTCTTCTCTATTATCCCCCACCTTTCCTTGGCATATTCTACAGCTTCTTGCTGCCGTTTTATAGTTCAGTGCTATTACCATGATAATAGATACAGTACTCGGGCTAATTATAATTTCTTACGTTTCTCTTAGTCTTAGTCTTAGATTAACTCGCCTTGTACTTGTAAACTATAAACATTCATGTACGAACACAGAGATCTGTGCGGTGATCTGCTACTGCTACAGATATGTTATGTCGTGATCCCAGCGGGTGTTAGCTAGTGATGTGACAAGGCGCTTTGTTATGCTGATATCCTGCAGTTTACAAGTTACAAGACATACTAGCTAGTATGATATGTTAGTATGGTATCATAAGACACACGACGACAACAAGGATGAGTGTTCCGTTCCGACTGTGACACACCGTTCTTCGATCACACCACCACACTATCAACCCCTGTCTATGTCTGGAATTTAATCTTTTACAGCTAGCTAGTTCAGAATAGAGATATACGTAGACAATAATTGTTATAGATTCCTGTTGGCGAAACTTACTACATTCACCCTGCCAGCCGTTCCACCAACTGGATATTTAATAATCCGTGTTCAATCTGTCCTTGTCACCCGCATAAACGAAAGAGTTGGAGAAATAATGTAAAAGTAAACTGTCGGCGACTGTCATTCTTTGTATATTCAAAATAATTTCCAAAACCTTCTTTTTTTTTTGTCTTTCGTTTCCCCTTTTCTTTTGAAATACACTTGGACTCAAAGCTGCTGGTTAGAATAAGTGGTAATAAAACTATCTGGTATCATAATTGACGTCGATGACATAGTAGTAGTTAGCGATCGAAAGGTCGCGGGTTCGAATCCTGGCTGTATCTGACGTTGAATCCTTGGTAAAGACTTAACACAATTAATTTCTCTTCACTTCACACAGGTATAAATAAGTGTCCGGCAAGTTCAGAAAAATCTTATGAGTATGGCAGTACAAAGCGCTTTACTGGCCGTTGTACTGAAAGAGATGACTCTTGAATAAATTGGTCTGCTGGACGATAAATTATGTAGTATTATTATAAAGCGCTTAGTTGACAAGATACGCGCTGTATTATTAATATCTTTATTTTCCTATCAATTCATACAGTGAATAAGTTTGGTGAAATTTGTATCATAATAATAGTAATAATACACATAAGGAATTAATGCAAATCCTTCTGATCCAACAAGCAATCAAACTGTACCATGCCATTGTGTACTGATATGATATTACAGTTATGGATATGCCAAGATCAATAAGTCTATTGTGTCATGTCTTGTCATTTCTGTTTGAACACACAAAGCCAAATTGATATCATTACTATAATATCCTATCGATAAAACAGTTTGATTCCGTTACAGCCCAATGCATAATAATATGATATACGTTTAATCTATTATAACACCCCACCAAAATATACACCCGTTTTAAATGTCGATAGTCCGATCCATTTCGTACCCTAAGACTTGTTATCCTTCCAGTATATAGATACCTCATAATGTCGTGACAATATGTAAAGTGTTCTAGAGTAAAGCAGCAGGGGTTACAACAAGTGTAGGAAACGGATAGGAATAAGCATATTCACATTTACAACTGGTGTTTTATGTTGAAGGGGCGTTGATATTGGGTGACATTGTAAATTAAACGTATACTATATTATGCGTTGAGCTGTAACAGAATATTTTCGCGGGTCCGATAAGAAAATGGCATGTTTTATGGAAAAGATCCTTCACTGGCCGCACCTAGGTATCTATTTCACCTGAGGTAAGAGCCTGTTTCCTCCTTTTAATGGCAAGTTGTTCCGTTTGATGGATGGCCTGTCATCTACATACCATGCGCGGCGTGCACAACACAAAGCCTGCTTTATTATTCTAACGGCACCCGGTGTTACGTTGGGACTGGCAAACTGGTGCACGATAAGCTTCATAGCTCCAACAAGAAATGGAGGGGGAAAAGGACAAGAAAAAGAATCGAACACTAAAACGTTGTATTTATGAAACTCACAATCTTGATATTTTGATAAAACATTATGTGGGGTGGGACAAAAAAAAGAAATTCTGAGTTTTGAGCGCCTATATTATCTTCAATGCATGTTAGCTCGGTAATATGTGGAACGAAGCATATTGTTTTGGTGCGCAATATGAAGGTTCATAATATCACTTTATGATAAATAACTTGAAAGAAGTCACCAAAATGTGTAAAAACGAACACTAGATTATTGACGGGAGGTGTACACGTTCTGATAATAAATAGAATATCAAATTTCAACATATATTATATGGTTTGTTTTACTGACGTGCAGGGGTTCATAAATATCGAGTGTCACAAACAAGGAAGATGGCCTCAGTGGCTGTCCTCAAAATGGAGGATGTTTGTTTTGTTCCACTAATTTAGTGTTCGTTTTTTTATAGTCGGAGTAACTGTATCTATAACGTTGTAAGTTCCAAATTTTGTCATATAATTTTTGTTTTGGTTTGTACCGCTTTCGCCTTGTCGACACCAACCCAGTTCCATGCTCAGATAATAATCATTTGGAACTTCATTTCCGTACTTAATTTTCGACTCGAGCATAATATAAATATAATAAATGCAAAGTTTTTAGTAAATCGTATGTAGGACATAACGACATAATGCCTATTGAATGTGTAAGACATGATGATACTACAATATCATATTGATGATAAATAACACGCAGTCGCAGTTTAGGATGTGTTAATAATGTTAGCCCGCCACCCGGTACACATAATACTACAACCTTTGACTTCCCGACACATTTCATTACTGTTCAAGGATAGATAGACTCATAGATAAGTCAGTCTTGCTGGCTTTATAAATCTATATATTGTATAGGGTTCAAGCAGCCAAGCCAAGCCAAGTGTATTCATACTACAAGTTCATGAACCTGATTGCCCTGTCCTTCACAACAAACCCTTATAACTATAACTAACAGTCCACACTGATTTATCCTGTAGTAGACCGTGATAATCCGTCCGCTGATAAGATTTATTTATCGGGGAATTTCGTTACAAGTGTTTGTAGTATCTACCCAGGCCCGACGACTGTAACAGAGACTAGTAGGTAGTAGGAAGGTACTAATAACTGCCTGACTGACGCACGTCGTCGTCGCCGTAGGTCGTCTAAGGAGCAGCAATCAGTAGTTGACGACTGGATTGTTTCCTGTAGGAATAGTACACTACTATTAGACTAGTAATGACGATTAGTGGCGTCGGCAGCCTAGTGGTCAGCGTATCCGGCTGGAGATCGAAGGGTCCAGGGTTCCAGTCCCGACCAGAGTTCGACGTTGAATGCTTGGAAAAGACTCTTTACACGATTTTTCTCATCCTATCGGAGACGGATGTAAAATTCGGAGATGTCCCTTGCGTTGTCTTTGTCCGAAAAATTGTATACGCGCCTAACAGGCTGCATGTCTAGTTGTAAGTGTTACATGTTTCCCCGGGGATAAATGTGGCATTGTGAAGCGCTTAGAGCATGATGATGACCGTGGATAAGCGCTATTTATTTAATAGCTAATAGCGCTAGCAGGCTACATATTATAATAATAATGTGAAGCTATCACGCAAGGCCTTCTATAACTAGAAAGCCTTGTATCACGTCATGATATTTGTATCGTTAATAATCTCACGCAACCAACTTGGAAGGCAGATTAGGAATAGATTATAAGATTAGGGCATTACAATGCAAGGAAATACAAGGTATTAGTGTTTAAGTCGCCATCTGGTGATTATTGTTCGTCATTATTATGTACCTAAGACGGTGTACCTTTGCCCGATGTATTATATGTTTCGCTGGGGATAAATGTGGCATTGTGAAGCGCTTAGAGCATGGTGATGACCGTGGATAAGCGCTATATAAATTATCTCATTTACATTTATCATATTTTTTGTTGTTGTTGATGATGGCGGAGTGATATTGTTTTGGGTTGGGGGGGGGGGGGAGGTATTAAATAGACGTCGAGAAAGACAAGAAGTAGAAGCAGCTACTAGGAGCACGTTATCCCTAATTGTTAATCGATACAGCATGAGGAACGGTGAGACAGGGCAGAATGCAGTTGACATAATATCGTTATCAAGATTACGAGGTGATTTATCATTTCCAGATTTGTATAGCACGCAACGATAATATTGAGAATTGAGAAAGAGACCTTGCCGAACAATTACATCCCCGCTAGAAATATAATATGGCAAACCAATGCTTCCAAATTCAAGATACAGATTTGATTGTATAGCATGATATTATTATTATGAATTGATATTCACTAACAATAATAATAACAATAATACGTTTATTTGTATAGCGCCTTTCGCCAAGGCTTCAAGGCGCTTCACAATAACATACATTTCCCAATCACACTCTCTCACTAAGACTTAGAGAATTATGAATTAACGTTAACTACACCATTAAACTCATTAGAAACTGAAGTCTTCTAGCTGGTAAGCACACCGAGTCAAACTCTCTATTACTCATCTAGATATATACGCTATATCATTCTCTGTAACTTAACCGTCGAAATAACACTACCGGTATATCATTCATAATGGTATGTTAACTGTATAGATGACGCGAAATTCTTCGTTCATTGATTGTCTAGATAGACGCTAAATCATCCATCCGTGCTACCAAATTAAGCTATTATTCGTACGTTTACTTTGTTGTTCAATGTTTCCCATAAATCATTTGGGCTACTACTTACTGTAAGTGCAATTGCTTAAATTTTGATGTATTGCCCGTCTTCTATTAGAGAATTGTTAAACTTCCAATATGATCTACCCTTAATACAAGTATCCCGTTTTATCGATACGACTACTGCCTTGTGGTCGCTACTAGTAATAATTTCATTTGTACAATTTAGTATGTTGTTTGATAAGCGCTCATGACAAAACACGTACTTTAGCTATGAAAGGTGTTGGTCTCGACCACGTGTAATCTCTTTTAGACCCATTAATTAGACGCCAGCAATCCACCATATCACCGCCCAACCTCCATTTATTGAAGGCATCAACGTCTTCTTTGTTGTGTAGATCGCCCGAGGTTATAATATCAAGAGTGTTATCTAATACCATATTGAAGTCGCCACACGTGATAACGTTTGTAGGATGCACCATACCTAGGGTCGCGATTAATGCATCTATCAATTGTTTCCTATCCGATCTTCTGTCAGGACCATAAATATTGACTATAGTGTATTTCTTGCCGGCAATCGTTATATCTATACCTAATATCATCTCCGTTTTTTATACAAATGTCACTGTTCGTAGAAGTCAAGTGTTTCCTAGCTAACATAATTTGCCCCTTCGATCTACTATTCCCTACCGAATAAAAAAAACTCCACAGCCCATAACTTTTGCCAATGTTCTACTAGATACATTGTCTGTAATGTGTGTTTCTTGTACTGCTATAATGTCAAATGTTTTACATTTGTCAAAAATTGCTGCTCGTTTTAAATTGTTTCTTAGCCCCCTACAGTTGAGCGAATTATATTTGTTCCACTGAGAAATTATGTAAGATTTACATTTACTATAATATTTATCGAGTAACATAGCTTAGACGTTGGCACAATGTATGCTAAAGAAATGCCTTATTATTAATAATGATTGAATAGAAAGACGTCGTCTTCTCTAATGTTTGATTAAAGTTCCGTTAACAGTTAATAACCTTCATTTCCGCTCCTTCAAATACACACACACACCAACAGAGAACCAATCGTTATTATTCCACCATATTTTTTCTTTTGTATACAAACTTACAGTAAGAGCAGCTGATATTGTTATCCTAACAATAACGGTATGCGGTGAATGGCTTCGAGACTAAAACGATCCGATTAAACTGTCAACAGCATGGCCAGACGGGCGGCCGTGTTAGCTCTGATCGCGGCACTTATTACGCATAAAAATAACATTGGCTAATACACGAAGACGTTTGCGTGAAAAGGGCAAACAGCTTTCTGTCAAAAGGGAAGGGCCATAATTTCTTCATTGAGCGATCGGATCGGACCTCCTTCGGAATAGTGAATGACGGGATTATGACGTTGTCAAAATGTGTTGATATCCTGCTGAACTACCTACGATTAATCTTAGGCGTTGATTCAAATCCAAAAGCGTTAAATAAACAATGTGATAGTATTATTATGAAGACGTCTTAATCAAAAGACCTGGGGTGATAATAGTATTGTCAGCCTTGGCTGGAAGGACCGAGGACCATTCATTACAGACGTTATATATATATTAACCAACCATGGTGTCCATCTTGGACGATAGGCGGTTTTCCGCCACGAACAATTTCCTATACGATTTTTCTTTACGACGACAAAGTTTGGTTTCTCTCAACAGAGTGTTCGGTGTAGGGGAGGCAGGCCTAGCTGCCAACATAACCAGTGAGGGCAGCCCGCGAGAGTCGAATGCCAGACGCAGCAAGCCCTTGTCCAGGTCCCCGATAGCAGGCCACGACCGGATAGTCGGCACCAATCGGCTTAGTTCCTCGCTCCTCAGAATGGCCGAAGAGCAAAAGGCCAAAAAAGTTCGTTTCTACCGAAATGGCGACCGTTTCTTCAAAGGGATGGTCATCGCCGTGTCCACGCACAGATTCCGGAGTTTCGAAAGCCTCTTGAACTCGCTCACCGTGTCCCCCCTGTGCGACAAGAACATCATGCCTCGGGGGGTTCGCCACGTGTTCTCGGTGGATGGGACGAAACACGTGGATAGCTTAGACCAGCTTGAAGATGGAGAGAGCTACGTGTGCGCTTCCACCGACGTGTTCCGGTCGCTGGACTACGCCAAGAACGAGTCGCCCGCGTGGAATAGAGACGTCGTCACCAATGGCTCGGGCCATCGCAAGCTGAGCCATTCCCAGCTGCAACAGCAACATCTTCAGCAGCAGCGGCAGCAGCAGTCCGAGAGGGCCGGCAGCGCCAAGAGCAGGTCGCTCTGTTCACAGGCAAGCAAAGTGGACGACCAGAGATCGACCTCGGGGAAACTGAAGTCTTCAAAGGTAAAAACAATAGTATTGTTATTGATCGTTATTTCATGTTCTTTCTACTGGTTAGTGACTGGGCCTGCTGCTGCTGTGTCGGTTCTCTCACTTTTACTTCCAAATGAGAGGCAACACAAACAAGCTGATAGGAAAATGTGTTTGGTTAGCAGCTGAGTTATGCGTCTATTGTATAACTCATAGCGCCATTCAAGGACGGACACAGTAGGTTGATCGTCTGCTTGCCGTAGCTCCTGATCCATAGTATTTCCCGGCTCTGTGTTTTGTCAAAGGTGTTTATTGGGGCATCGACCTCATTCACTAGTTAAGACTTGGCATGGAGCTGGGTGCCGACACTGCGAAAGCGGTAAATGTTTGGATAACAAAACACAAAACAAAACTGTTTAGTGACGGTTTGCAAATGTGAGTAAACTGCGGTGTAAGCTGTGTATAGTTCACTGTTGCTTTCTTTGGTGGCATGTCTTTGATCTACTGCAGTTAATTGCCATTTGTAATGGTATCGATAGTGTTGGCATTGCAAGGCCCAAGCTGGCCAATCCATGATGTTCTCATCTTTGGTATAATTTAGGATTCATCTTTGAAATTGTAGGCTTACAGTGAAGGTTCCCTCATTTTCACATCTAAATATATAAATCTGTTAGGTTCGACGGCTAAATCCAAACTCCTCTCTTAATACTGCTTTGTACAATGCTGAAATTTGTACACGAGGCACAAAATAGTTTTGATCATGTTTGTACGCCGTCAGAATTGTAGTAGAACGGACCGTTGATTTTATAGAAAATGCTTTGTTTCTCCGAATTTAGTTCTTAGTTCTTAGTTTTTCATCAGCCATTTTGACAAAATCAATCCCATTAGCGCCGATTCGGACCGTGTGCTGTGGTATCGTATAAATCGGAAAAACGCTGTGTATTTCTGAGTGTTCGATGGTGCCACTGACACCCAAAAAACGTATCTATTATTGTCATTGGATATGTGCATTGGAAATATTAAAACCTTATTATATTATCTTTCTTCTTGGTTTTTTAAGACGTCGTTTACACCCCACCTCACCCAAATCGCCAAACCCCGTCACAGGGGATGGGACCTGCAGCTAGTATTATATAAGTGAGAAGCAAGATAAAATGTGTTTGGTAAGCAGTTGAATAATGCATCCTGTGCATTGCTCATAATGCTATTCAATGATGGGCATAGTGGCCTGATCACCTGCTTGTCGTAGTTCTTGATCCCTATTATTTCCCAGCGTTGTGTTTTGTCAAAGTTATTGGGGCATCTACCTCATTCACCATTTAGGATTGAGCGTGGAGCTGGGTACCAACAAAAGTGATATAAGGCAAAGCATAACAAAACAAAACAAGACTTTGCCATTTTGGCCATGCTGGAACCACGCTCCGTCAGTGCTTTTATCCAGTTTGAGTTAATAAAGTGTTAAAAAGGGGGCGTGGAAAATACAAACTTCGACAATTTAAGTCAGAGACCAAATCATTCTTTTAACCATCGCCATACTGCTTCAAAAAACTAGTAGTTTATAATATAATAATCATTGCATCTATCTGTTTTAACTTAAATCTTGACAATGAATCAATCCTCTCCGAAAGATCCAATAAAAGCAAACAATACAAGAAATTGCATACTATCATCCTTGTAATAATGTGTTTCCCTAAAGTCGAATCATATTATTATTATACCTATTTACTACATTACGTCGTAGCCTGTGTGTGCTATTAAGGGGAAGTAATACGGCCTCTTTTTCAGACAAAATGATTCGACAGGATTAAATTAGATTCACCAATATTGATTGTGTACATTATACCAGATGTTCTGAGCAGTTCTTTAATCTTTACAATTAATATGTGTAATCTTTCTGGGGGGTTTTCCAGCATCAATATCCATCACCAACGGTTAGTTGAGTCTCCTCTTGTTTATCCTATCCATCTGTCACGCTTTAGATAATTTGTTTTATGATAGCCTTCCAATGTCCACCGTTTTATTTCAATTGTAATGCGCCTAGAGCCTATTTTACCTGGGATATGAGCGCACTTTAAGTGTGCATTATTATTATTATTATTATCATTATTATTATTATTATTATTATTATCATTATTATTATTATTATTATTATTATTAT
>JAUEKX010235810.1:0-10246 GCA_031834005.1 Dendronotus venustus
AGTGACTAAAACTAAGAATTTTTATAAGCGCCCCTCTCGAATTAGCGCCCCTCTCGAATAAGCGCCCCCTTAAAAGTTGAAATTTTAAATAAGCGCCCCGGGCGCTAATTCGAGCATTTACGGTAATTGTTTCAATTTTCTTAAAGTTTGGAGGTTCCAGTTATCGGGAGTTTATTGTATTTTCTAATAAAAATATGAAAAATGTGTTATTCAGTTTAAAACTTTTATTATAAACATCGAAAATTTACCAATTCTTTGAGACTTCAGTGTGTCATTATGGCCTAAAGAAGCAAATAAAAATAATTTGCCCAAAAGAAACAAAACAACTGAATAATCCTTAATATACAACGGATGAGAGGACAATTTCCCTAAAATACTTAAACAACTGCCGACTTAAAAATGAAAACTCGAGTTTCTTATGTACAACTAAAAATGACAATTTAAATAAAAATAATGAATGAAGAGTAAGAATGACGAATTTGTAGGAGAGGAAAAATACAAATTGTTATTTAAGAAAACACCGAAGAAAATTGTATCTTTACAGTCCCTCTATAAATATACAAATACACATAAATGCTGGATCATAGATGCTCATTTTCTCTTTTGCTTCTGTCGCGATGAATAAAAACGTTCAAGTAGTATTTTTTTATTTGTTTATTTTTTACCATGTAGATGAGAGCATTGATACCAGTGTTCAAATACATTGGAACTGTCAACAAAATCGAAACGTATCTCACATTAATCGGACTCTGAGCTACTTCCGCAAGTCTCGGTATAAAGAGACACGCATAAACAGTGATAGTTATCAGGTTACAAATCACGTATATTACGGATATCATCAGCAGCGTCTTTACCGCTTTCCGCTTGCGCCGGAAAAGTGCATTGCGCGATGCATTCGATAGATTTTGCTCAAGTTGTGGGGCTGTTGCGCGTGATAGGAAGAGCTTTGAGTTGATGTTGTACGACATTATCAAGATAATATCGATTGTGAGCTTCACTATGACTGTGATGTAGTGTTGCTGCTTGTATCTCACTGTCGCGTCAAAACTTTTGATATACGCCAATGAGATGTTCAAGGAGCGCACAAGAACGATCAATCCGTAACAAACCGAGAAGATGCAGACTGGTCTGTAGTTTGTTTTCGATAGCGGTCTCCTTATTGATTGGTTCCTCAACATTGAGATCACGATAAAAAGTCCCACATTTGCCCCTCTAAACAAGAATGTGAAGAAAAACACAATTGCAATGATATTGTTGGCGCACAACACGTGATACGTCATCGTGATGTTCGCGTACAAAGTAAATGGAATTTTGATGAGAGCCATCGGCAAGTCAAACAGTGACCAAGCTATGTGTAGCTTGTCTAACATTTTCAGCCGCTTCTTTGTTCGGCAAATACCGATAATCAAAGCCATATTTGTTGATAGAATAAATACTATTAACAGAATTCCAAACATCAGGTACAAGTAAAAGGTAGATTTGCTTGGTACCATCATTTTTCTGGTACTGGAATTGATGTTGTATTGGTCGAGCACACTCTGATTCACCGATTTCATAATAAAAGGGAAACATTTCCTGATGTCTTTTTCGGCGAGATACTCTTCTTGTTGTTGATGTTGAGAATGGTAATTGTTTGTCCTATTCATTGCAAGATACTTTTTAAAATAGAGGTGTTGTTGTTTGTTGCCTGTTGTTTGATTTGGTTTTGCTGTTGATGTTCTATTCTTTTCATGGAGTTGAGTGCATATGTAGTTAATGTTATCATCAATACTTTATTTATATAAAAAGAAACACTATAACATTGCATCACATGTAGTTTCTGAAATTCTATGAAAAGAACCGGAAAGAATGGATCTTTAGAGATCTGTGAAGGAGAGACATTATCCTATAATATTTTTATTTCAGTAGGTAATTATATTTTTTAACTCTCCTCCATAAGATGTAGAATAAATTGAGATCCAGAATTTTCCTTTCGATTAATCAATCAATGGGTCTTTGATGGGACTTTATTGCTGTTTATATAAATACTTCGGGAAAGTTGTGTGGGTGTATTATGATGTCGTTAAATTGTTTAATGTAATTAGAATCTTGAACTTTAACTTGATGACTTTGAGATAGAAAAGCATTTTAGAACATTTTATTAAAATAAAACACCATTTTATTTTATTTTTTATTTATTTACGAATATCCCAGGATTGTCTTTTCAGTACTAATCAGACTGTTATCAATGAGAGTCCTGCCTTCGTTGCGCAACACCTACAACGGAAACCTTTGGCAATTAGAACGAGAGGTTATCCTCGCCACTGTGACCGGCAGTGGACTCGAACCCCTGATCAGCAGGTTACGAGTTGAGTGCCTTAACCACTCGGCCACAACTCCACAACTGGAGCTTTACCGGTCAACATCTGGGTTTCAGTATGGAATTTCGCTATGCTCAATAATAAGTTTCCCATATATTTTTCCAGAGCTTTTTGTTTTGCCAAAATTTTACTTAAAATCGTCTTTTTTCCAATCAATATTTTTACGCTCAAATCCCTATAAGACCCCTAAAGCCTTTGAAGACTATTCTAACATTAAGCCACCATCCAACCAAATATTTTCGAATATAAAAATAACGTTTTAATATCTAGCTATTTAAATCGTGCCAATTTTATCATTATTATGAAAATTTTCTAGACAAATATTCAAGAATAAGTTAAATAAAAAGTGATGATCCTAGCACTAAGTTAATGGGCCTTATTATTTGAGATAGCAGGCAAAATAAAAAATAACATATTGATTATAAGCTTTTTATAAATAAAAATTTATAAAAGCTTTTATATTCGTTAGAAAGAAAATTTTGAGAGCTTTTAGAATATATATATACTGTTAAAGGAAGGAAAATAAACAGATTAAAAGATATTTAGAAAAGTAAAAATCACAATCAAGGAGTGATGTGTATCCATAATTACAGGTCTGTATGAAATTTTTGAAAGTCATTACTCGCAAATATGAATGCTAAAACGAATTTTTCTCCCGAAAATTTGGCAGGGGTAAGGTAAGTTCGAAAAATATTTGTTCCAAAGTCATTGATAATGTCACTCACTTTGGTTAATTATCTCAAACGATTTTCAAGGTGAATGATAAAACTATGCTACATTATAAGCATTCATGTTTATGCTACGACTCGGCTAAGAGTTGAAGATGATTTTTTGTACACTTGGGATGACAGATAGCAAAATTAATTCTTCTTTGTTGATTAGACTTAGACTTTCATCAAAATAGTCTAGCTTATGTTTGTTTCACAGTTGTTAACTTGTTTAAAAGGTTTATTTTTAAATAGTAAAATCTTACGGTCATTAGAAGAAAAGCTAAGTGTGCTGACATTTATATGTTCACCTACTCAATGCATATTTACCATCACTTTAAAGAAAATTCTATTCTCCTTCTAAATGGGCCTCATTATTATTATTATTAACAATGTTTTTACAGGATAAAAACTTCAGTTTAAAAACTGCTATAAATGTTTGTCCTGTTAGAATCCCTAACAGAATCCCTAACAGTGCATTTCCGACACCGGAAATTAACGTGTAAGCTAAATTAACATAAACATAATTTATTTATTTATTTATTCATTTATTTGACAAATATTTACACAGGATAGCTATATCAGTTCTAAATACTGCTATCATATAGGTCCTGTGTAAAATAAAACTAAATAAAACTAAAACCTCTAAAACAAATTAAAATTATTAAAAGTGTTGATGAAAAATAAAAAATAATCTAAAACAAAAATAGAAATTAGTGATGTGATTAGTTAGCATAGTTAAACAAGCGCACACACATTTTCAGAAAAAATTAATGGACAGAGGCGTGCCTAGACCACTGGCAAACACATGTGAAGAAGAGTGAAATACAATTCTCTTTGAGTGTACCTCAACAGATAATTGTCATTTTGCTCTCCCACACATGTGTTTGCCGGTGGTCTAGGCACGCCTCTGTTGGATATAATCTCTTCTTCACAAATGTTTGAGAATCAATTATTTTCGGTTCTTTCCACACAATTTCGAAAATTATAAGTGATGCAATGTTATGGTGTTTCTTTTTATATAAATAAAGTATTGCTGATAACATTAACCACATATTTGCTTAACTCGATGAAAAGGACCAGATATCAACAGCAAAAACAATCATCAAGCAACGAGCAACGCCAACAACACCTCATCCGCGTCCACAAAGTATTGCTAAAACTATCTGCTAAACCACTCATCCCCCAAATTACTCGTAAACACTTATATTTTAATGATTAGAGAACAACTTTTGTAATTATATTTTGTGTTCCATTCAGATTTTATTGAATTGATAAATAACGCCTCTAAAGTCATTAGATGAGACATTGACTTTTTTGATATTACCACAATTTCTACGTCATCCATTGTTACACTTACATTACAGTCCTTGAAATGGCTTCCCACTGGAGAGCTGATGCGAGTATGCTCTTTTAGGCGGTATAGTAAATGGCGGCTAGTTTGGCCGACATAGCGCCCATTACGGTGCAAAGACGTAATCATATACAATATACGGCTTTTATGAGCTTTCTTCACATTAGCTTTTAGCGATGGCATGACATTTTTCATTTTAATGATTCTCTAATTAATTTTTAATACATTATTAATGCGTACTTAAAGTACCTATTAAAAAATGATTTATATAAATTATTTTTCAATATGCACTTTAGACAGGATTTAGAGAATCGTGTAACTGCTGACTGAAACTTATAAAGATGAACGTGCAACTGAATTAAAAGTCTAATGCATGAGAGGAAAAGGCAATATTGATTTGAGAAAACACTGAAGATAATTGTATCTTCACAGTCCCTCTATGAATATACAAATATACATTAACAGAGGCGGATCTAGAATGTAGCAAATACATGCGTAGGAGAGCAAAAATACAGTGATGACAGTGAGAAATAGTACAAGATGATTTTATTTTCACTCTCCTTCGCATGCTAAATGAAATACGACTTATTTTCTCATCTGTTCCTGTCGCAATGAATAAAAAAGTTATTCTAAAACAACAATTATGATTTGAGAAAACACTGAAGATAATTATATCTTGACAGTCCCTCTATGAATATAGAAATGTTCTTAAAAGCTGAATGAACTACGACTCATTTTCTCGTCTGCTCCTGTCGCAATGAATAAAAAAGTTCCAGTAGTATCTTTTTATTTGTTTATTTTTCACCATGTAGACGAGTGCGTTGATACCAGTGTTCAAATACATTGGAACTGTCAAAAAAATCGAAACATGCTTCACATTGATTGCCGATCTCGGTATAAAGAAGCACGCATAAACAGTGATAGTTATCAGGTTACAAATCACGTATAATACGGAAATCATCAGAAGCGTCTTTACTGCTTTCCGCGCGCGTCGGAAAAGTGCATTGCGCGATGCATTCGACAGATTTTGCTCAAGTTGTGGAGCTGTTGCGCGTGACAGGAAGACCTTTGAGTCGATGTTGTACGACATTATCAAGATAATATCGATTGTGAGCTTCACTATGACCGTGATGTAGTGTTGCTGCTTGTATCTCATTGTCGTGTCTAAACTCTGGATATACGCTAATGAGGTGTTTAAGGAGCGCACAAAAACGATCAATCCGTAACAGACAGAAAAAATGCAGACTGGTCTGTAGTTTGTTTCTGATAGCGGTCTTCTAATCAATTGGTTCCTCAACATTGAGATCACGATAAACAGTCCCACATTTGCCCCTCTAAACAAGAATGAGAAGAAAAACACAATGGCAAAGGCATTGTTGGCCCATAATACGTTATACGTCATTGTGATGTTCATGTACATACCAAATGGAATTTTGATAAGAGCCATCGGTAAGTCAAACAGTGACCAAGCTATGTGTAGTTTGTCTAATATTTTCAGCCGCTTCTTTGTTCGCCAAATACCGAACATCAGAGCCATATTTGTTGATAGAATGAAGACGATTAACAGAACCCCAAACATCAGGTACAAGTAAGAGGTAGATTTAATTGGTACCATCATCTTTCTGGTGCTGGAATTGATGTTGTAGTGTTTGTATTGGTCAAGCACACTCTGATTCACCGATTTCATAATAAAAGGGAAACATTTACTGATGTCTTTTTTGGTGAGATACTCTTCTTGTTGTTGATGAGGATGATAATGGTCTGTCCTGTTCATTACAAGATACTTTTCAAAATAGAGGTGTTGTTGCGTTGCTTGTTGCTAGTTTTTACTGTTGATGTTCTGTCCTTTTCTGTTTAGTGAATATGTGGATATGTGAATATGTGAATATATATATATATGCATATGTTATCTCTAATACTTTGTTTATATAAGAAAAGGCACGTCACTGTGAAAAAATCCGGAAAGAATGGATCTTTATAGATATGTAAAGGAGAGACAATATCCAATAATATTTGTGGTTTCAGTAGGCAATTGTCTTTTTAGCTCTACTCCACAGGATGTTTGTAGAATAAATTGAGATCCAGAATTTTCCTTTTAATTAATCAATGGGTCTTTGATGGAACTTATTGACACAACGCATATTGACACTTGGTTAATAACATCATAATCTGGATTTAATTTTCTTTTCTAGCCAATTACCTTTTTTAATTTATTGATTGCTATTTATATATACGTATTTCGTAAAAGTTGTGTGGGTGAATTATGATGTCGTTAAATTTTGTATAGGTATCAATGAATGTAATTAGAATTTTGAACATTCGTAATGTGATGACATTAAAATAGAAAAGCATTTAGAACATTTTATTAAAATAAAACACCCTTACTGGTCAACATCTGGGTTTCAGTATGGAATTTCGGTATGCTCAATTATAAGTTTTCTATATATTTTCCAGAGCTTTCTAAAGGTAGTATTTGTTTTACCAAAAAATTTACTTAAAATCGTCTTTTTTCCAATCAATTTTTTACGCTCAAATCCCTATAAGACCCCTAATGTTTTTGAAGACTATTCTACCATGAAGCCACCATGTAACCAAATATTTTCGAATATAAAATTAACGTTGCTAGCTATTTAAATCGTGTCGATTATGGGATAACTAAATTCGTGATGAGCTTTCAGACTAAATAACTCTTTAAATTTTTGCAATGGTTTTCCAATAGTTCTAATTATATCATTATTATAATCTTTTCAATATATGCAAATATTCAAGAGTAAGTTAAATAAAAAGTGATGATCCTAGCTCTAAGTTAAAGAGCTTTATTATTCGAGATAGCAGACGATATTTAAAAATATCATATTGATTATAAGGTTTTATAAATAAAAATTTATCTATGCTACGACTCAGCTAAGAGTTGAAGATGATTTTCTATATACTTGGGGTGACAGTAGCAAATTTGATTCCTCTTTTGTTGATTAGAGTTAGACTTTCATCAAAATGGTCTGGGTTATGTTTGTTTCACAGCTTTTATCATTTTCAAAGGGTTTATTTTCAAATGGTAATTGTTTACAGTCATTGGAAGAAAACCTAAATGTGTGACATTTAAAGGTTCAACCTTTCAGTGCATATTTTTCATCATTGTAAAGATAATTTAATACTCCTTCCATACGGGCCTTAGTAATAAATAGAACTCACTTTCAAGAAGTCAAAAGTTATAATAATCGGAAGATGACATTGTATTTCTAATCCCGAATTTCGTGCATTTCCGACACCGGAAATTAACGTGTTAGTTAATTTATTCATTTATTGGACAAACAAAAATAGAAATTACTGATGTCATTAGTTAGCATAGTTAGTTAACATAAAATTATCATATTTGAACAATATCTCGCTATTGAATTCTAATTAATTTTTAAAGCATTTTTAATGGGTGTTTTTAAATATAGAAAAATAATTTATTAAAGAAAATTGGATATATAAAATTTAACTACACCGTAATTAACGCGCACGACTTTCCCATAAAAGACCCATTGATTGATTGAAAGGAAAATACTGACAAATTTGCATCAAAATATGTTCCACAACATTCTGCGGAGGAAAGCTAAATACTCGATTTATAGCTGATGATAAACACAAAGATTATTGAATATTATCTCCTCTTCATAGATGGTTCAGATAGTTCTTTTAACATAATGTTTCTTCTTTTTATAATTATAAAATATTGACACTAATATTAACCACTCACTCAACTCCATGAAAGGAACATCGAGAGCAAAAACTAATAAACTGAAAGATTATTGAATATGATCTCTCCTTCATTTATGATTTTGGATCTCAATTTATTCTACATTTTATGGAGGAGAGCTAAAAAAAACAATTACCTACTGAAAACAAAAAGACTATTGGATATAATCTCTCCTTCACAGGTGTTTGAGGACCCATTTTTTTCGTATTCTTTTCACACAATTTCAGAAATTACAAGGGATGCAATGTTATCGTGTATCTTTTTGTAGAAATAAAGTATTGACGATAACATTAACCACATATTTGCATAACTCAATGAAAAGGGAAGAACATTAGCAAAGCAAAAACCAACATCAAGCAACAAGCAACGACAACAACACCTCATCCACGTCCACTCTCAAAGAGAAGGTTTAAACAAGTAGTAAAAGCAAAAGAAAAAAAAAACTTTATAACTATCATTAAAAATAAAAAGAATGATTTTTAAATGAATAGTAAAAATATATTTTTACTGGCACTGGCAGAAAGAAATATTTAAATTCAATATGACTTCTGCCTAGACGTGGCCTGAAAAACTAATGAGTTTTTACAAATTTAGAAACATATTTATCATACGATATAGTAAGTACACAATTTAGTCGACTGTTATGGGCGATAAAAAAACACTTAATCGATCTAGTTTTTAAAAATAGCAGTATATAAATAGTATTTAATGATTCTCTAATTAGTTTTTAATACATTTTTAATGGCTGTTTTTACATATAGAAAAATTATTTATTAGAGAATTATATATAAGTGGACAACACCGCAATTTATTCCCATTTTCGCAAACAAATATAGACCAGTAAGCGTCGTTTTTTTAAAGAAAAAATATGTTATAGTGTAAATACAACATAATGATAATATTTGAAATGTAGACAGACCATTACGGCAGTTGACAAAAAACGACTAGTAAAAAAAAAATACTACAAAAAAAAAGAAGAAATGAATACAATCCGTAATCCGTGTATCGAAAGTATAATTCGTTTCTCGTTTTAAAAATCCATCGAATTTTGAAAATTCTTCGTTTCTCATTTTTCGTTTAAAAACGTTTAAAAATTAAAACCCTATTTTTTCACATATATTCCGGAAGTTTATGGCTCTTATTCCTTAAGGTGGCACAGAACACTTTAGAGTGAGATATTGACAATAATTTTCAATGATCAATTGCATCTGATGTATTGGCTTAAATCAAATGAATTTTGGCACAAGTGTTCTTCTACATTTCTTCTATTCGAAAATAAATTTTTTTTTGAAAAAATAAAAAATACCACCTGTCAGGGGGTAATTTTTTAAAACATTGCCTAAATCTTATACAGAACATTACTCAAGAAATATTTAGAGCCTATCAATGATTTTTGGTGTGTGGGTATTTCTATCAAAAATAAATGCAATGACCAAAGGATTTTTTTTAAAAAATTCGGGGGTAAAATACAAAAGAACAGTTTTTTCACAATTAAAAATCTAAAAATGATTTTTTCTCAAAACTCTTTGGTCATTGTGTGTGTTTTCACTCGCTGAACAGCCCCTGAAAATTTCAAGAATTTAGCTTAACAATATCTCAAGTTATCATCTGCAGAGTATGGGATAACCCCCGGATTCTTATTTTGCGTAAAACAAAGAAATAAACAAAATAATGAAAAATAGGTGTTACACATGTTATCTAGAGGTTGAAAAAACTATTTTATGCTGCCACAACTATCATTGTAACCTCCTCATCAGAAAAAAATTTAATTTGAGGTTCAGTCTGTTCATTTTCAGCATTGTTAGCACGGTCTTCACAGCATCCCGGGTCAGAAATAGTTTTGCGCTTTCTGCTTTTAGACTGTTTTTTTACCGTTTCCTTTTCAGTGTAGTCATCAGGTGTCTTTTTCAATCCAAAGGCACCTGCAGCATAATCAACGGTGGATTTTGTTTTGGATTTTCTGGCAGCCCTAAGCTTTTGACGCCGGACGCGTGCTTTGATGCTGAGCAAAAATCGGTCAAACCATTGAGACCCATTGTCTGAGATGCATACACTGATCTAGTGTTTATGTCATAAGGTTCAC
>JAUEKX010235921.1:0-10246 GCA_031834005.1 Dendronotus venustus
GCTTCAATGGGTCATAATCTTTATAGTTCCGGCAGTGTATTTCTTTTGATTGGTGTTTCATTGCATTGATTTTACGAACGCATCCTACCATTTCGTGATCGCTCATACTCATGGGAATGGTGTCAGCAACAATTACTTTTGATGTATTGTTCGTTACAATTATATCGATTAAGGTTGAACTATGATGAAAGTCGTTGTAGCGGATTGGTTTGGTAATTAACTGTTTGAAACCATATAAAGAAAGAATTTGTTTAAAGTCATTTCACACTTTTGGTAAGAAAATAACATTAACATCTCCCATATGGATGCACTCATTATCGTTTTCTGTTGCTTTAGATAGAATGTTTGAACAAATGACATTAAAGTCTACAGGCAAATACGATGAACTGTCAGGGGGTCGATACAACGTACAGATATAGTAATTTTTCGCCTTGGTAGGAATAATTTCCAACGAAATACTTTCAATACTATCGTCTTTAAGGTCTTCTCTTCTCTGCCATTTCAAACGATTTGTATTATAAACCGCAACCCCTCCTCCTTTACGTGTTTTCCTTAGTTTGTTTATGAACGTGAACCCCGGAATATTGGAAACAGAGACAAAGTCAGAAATGTCAATATGCGTTTCTCAGAGCGTAAGGATATCGATGTTGTTTGAAAAATTCCTCTGCAAGCTCCTTCTTTGAAAATAACCCACGTATATTTTGGTGAAACATATGATGTGCCTTTGCATTTAAGTCATTATATAGCTGCTGGATTCAACGTCACCAGCAATAATCAATAACAACATAAAATACATTTTGGTGTTGATTTTGTAAAATTATGTATTTTCTTCAGATTAAACAATTTTTGAAAACTACAACAATCATCCAAAGTAAAAACCTCTTCACAACCAAGTGTAATACTAATTCCATAATTTTTCAAACAAGAAACTTTCTTTATTCACTTTTATTGTAAAAAGTGAAATGTAAAGAAGTGCAATTAAAATCAACACGTCTGATCTCGACGCTGCCATTTTTAGAAGTGATTTATTCGATTTGTTTTCCATATTCGACGAAATGACATTCTTTAAATAACTCTCAAAAGACGACACATCTTGAGCAGTAAAAGATTTCTACTCTATGATAAGTACAAGATACTTGAAATAAATGAATAAATATAACTTTGTGTTCGAATATATATATAATATAATATTGCTCAATCTACCAAAATTGTATTTTTACCTGTGCAGGTAGTATTAATAACCTTATTTTAACTCAATAATCGTCATTTCTTAAAATATAACTTTTTCTTTAAAAATATTTAATGCTTCAACCGACTTCTTTTAACTTTGGATCAAAAGGCTTTTAAAAGCTATGTTGTTTAGGGTTAATCAGTTAGTTCCTTATGAACAGTTTGCCTATACTAGACCTATTTAATTTACAACCTATTTTTAATCTTTTGTAAACCATATTGTTTTATTAGTGTTCAGACTAGAAATCAGAGCAAAAATGCGGAAAACCAAGGGAATAATCCAAGGTATATAATATTGCTCAATCTATCAAAACTGTAATTTTACCTGTGCTAAGTAGAATTAATTGCCTTATTTTAATTCAAAAACCGTCATCTTTTATTTATTATGACATATGTTATAATGTTAATCTTTTTTTTTCCTTTTCTTTTGCGATTTTGTGGTCAATCAAATTTCTACTTATTTGATTTAAATTAGTACAAAAGAAGCTATAATGTTAGATAATAATGGAAAATAAACAACAGTTAGCAGTTTAACTTTTTTTAAACCTAGTGAAAGCAACAATAATAAGAACAACATCAATTCAAGTGGAATGACTTATGCTGCAGCGACTGTTTCTAGTAGCCAAAAAAAAGTACAAGGGTAAGTTATTTTGAGTTCACTTTGCTCTACTCACAAACTGCTAATGTTGTATACACGTATCAGATGAAATGAAATTTTAAATTGCAGACTGGACTGAGTTTCATTTCAGGTACGTATAATCAACCCTTAAACTGACAATTCTTTAGAGCTAACAAAAGCGCTAGCAACAATAACAGCTCAACAACAAATAGCAATGCTGCTGCTAATTCTCAAAAGAAAACAGGGTAAGTATGTATATGTACTTTTTTTATTCTTTTATATTTCTTTATTATTGATTGATTGATAGCTGTTGAATTTATTAGTTTGCAAAAAATAATATATTTTCAATTCATTTTCTCATATTTTAGACATCAACATCAGTATCCAAAATCGTCGTCGTATTCAAGTTCAAAGTAAGTATAGTAGAAACAATTATTACCTTAGTTGTCCAGAAAGATGGATTAAAAATGTAGAATGATGAATTAATTGTTTAAATTTTACATAGGAGTCATTTAGTGTTATATAAAAGTGAATAGCTACTTCGGATAATTATCAATGAATGCAATCGGATCAAACTACATACAAACTCTATTGGAACTGACTGGAACGTAGTGACGAAAGTATACTCATATGATAAATGCAATTATGCAAAACGATAGGAATTTATTCGATTTAATCCGTGGAAGTATCTGAAGTGGATACCTGCTTTACATATTTATTAGTGACACTCATACCAGTGACACTAAAATAATAAAAGGAACAAGCCTAAACCAAATGGAGTATAAACATTTTTTATTTATTTATATATTTGTAAAAATAAGCAAAATTACATTGTAGTATTAACAATAACTTATTATATGTAGATATATTTTATATTATATATTAATTTTAATACATTTCCTTTATTTTTCTGTGAAGTTCTCGTCCCCCTTTAATGATAACAATACCGAAAGAAGAAGAGAGTTGCACTCTACATTTCTACGCTTGCAAACCATCTGCATGGGAAGGAAGAGTGTTAGTTTGCTTTGGACATACTCGTCTTGGAAATTGGGATTCATCGCTAATGGAAATGAGATCAATCAGGTTTAAACAAAAATAATGTTTTATAGTGAAAGCGAGAAATATTTACATCAGTATTAATAATACAGTCACATCAGATATATATAGTCAGACTGAAAAAACGTTTCTAACATTAACAAAATTATCTAGAGTTCATTTTAAGTTCAGTCTCTTATCTGCTTCTACTTTTCTATTCTATTACCTCTTGCAAAAAGCCTAGCTGTTAACTGTAATTTTCGTTCTCTATTATTATGTCTGAAAATGAAAAAGAAACCAATACATCGAAAAACTCAATTACTGTCGATATAAGTTTATTCTAATAATTTATATTTTAATATGCTAGGCCTATTGATAAAGATGGTCACATAGAGATGTTGCAAGGAAGTATAGAAGTACCAACAAAATATTTAACTCATCCTATTGCTTATAAATATCTAATCCTATCTGAAAATACTGATGAACCAGTGTTTGAGGAGTTGAACATTGCTACTTACAATTTCAAAAGGAACAGACTTCTTGAGGTACCACAAGAAAGAGCTAGAAGTAGGTGTTATTTTTGAATTATGGAAAGAACAATTTTTGAAAACACATAACAAGGGAAATTACTTTAAATTCACAAATTCCAAAATATTTACATAGTAAGTATCAATGTTTTCTTTAAATTTAGGTGAGTTCTATATTTTTGATGATTGTATATTACCTGCTGAAAAGTCTGTGTCCATGTGGAAAAAAATCAAAGATATTATATATGGATCACAAGGTAACAAACTAGCATACGAGAGGAAGAAAATTGCTGAAAAAATGTTTTTACATCATTTGTCCTGCATTTTTCGTGATTCCAATATGCAAGGATTTAATAAAGAATTGCATATGTGCTTTCTATCTGATCTTGTATCATCCAATTTCAATGCAAAGTCGGAGTACTTCTCATCACACGATGAATGGGAAAAGATACCTTCAGAAAGCAAAGTTATTGAGGTATGATTGAGTTTAATTTTCTTTTTTCCATCTTTAATAGAAGGAAGAGTGGAGAACTAGACTAAGTATCTAGAGAAAACACAAATACCTTTCAATCAATGTTAAAATTATGTCATACTTCATGACTTTCTAATATTTTCTATGTAGGCCATGCTTGGAAATATTGAGAAAAAGCTGAGGAAATATTCACAAGAACTCATTCTAAATTCGAATGTTACAGACCATGTCGAGAAACTAAATGCTATTGCATCGTCTATGAGTTTTATTCCTGTTATCAATGCTGTGATGGATAAAGCTTCAACTGACCAAATCCTGACTCTTATGGACAGCTTATCTTTTGAACAAATACGCCTTGATGATAATGTCGTTCATGAAATTTTATTAAACATCTACAATGCCAACTCTCTCAGGTATTTCTGTATCAGTTTTTTGACTTACATATTTCTTAAATTTGATAAAATAAGAAAAATTGATCGCCTTGTTATACACCTGTCGATCACCACTTAACAATATCGCCACGAAAAAAGAAAATGTATCAAAGAATACTTCTCAATAAGTCCCATTTTGCTAGGAATTAATAGCTATATGGTAAAATAATATATGTATATATATTTTATTTAAATTTGGTTTATATAATAATAATATGCACTGACAGCACACTAATACCTTTTTTCTTATTTTTCCTGTCCTAAAGGTTTATATTGAGGTGTTTGATAGACATTTGGAAGAAGTTTATGGGTTATCAGAAATTTCATATGAGTATTTCCTGGTGTTATCCTTTGGTCTTGATGCATCATCTGAATTTCATTTGTGATACGTATCAAATGATGCATCCAAAACATGAAGATGAACTATCTCTGAAGTTTTGTGGACTATTTGGTCTTCCTGCAAAATCTCTTCCAAAAGAACCAGAATTGTAAGAGGAAGAAATTGAACATATAGAATGATTTAGCTCTAATATTTATTGTACTATTGCATATGTACCACCCTAAAAAACACATTTTTAGTAGATATAAAACAAATCTTTTACAAGTAATGGAGACTTTTCATAAACTTATATATTGTTACGCAGTTTTATAGTGAATTACATGCAAATTTTTATGGAAGTTTTGCTGTGAATTTGTTTTTGTAGAACAAAGTTTTTTGAGCATTTGCACTATTTGGTTGGATCAGTTCGTCAAGATAACCATTTGCAAAGAACATTGGTGTTTATGATGCAGCCAAAACAATTTCAACTCGCAATTGAATTAGGGTTTAACAAACGCCTACTTATTCGGCAGCTGACCTCTTTTGTCAAAGCTAAAGGGTTACAAGAGGTTTGAGAGAGAATATTATAAATTTTCTAAAAATTTAGTTTTTGTGTACAATCACTCTTTTCAATTAAAAAGATAAAGACTATTGAATATTGGGTTTTTAATAATGCTTCATATGGTTTGTAGGGATATTTGATGTATGGTCCATTTTAGCCTATAATAAGGAATTAGGAAAATATGAACTTTCTTGCATAATTCTATATTATCATTAAATTTCTATGTCAATTTAACTTTTCATACTCGATACTTAATCTTTATGCTTGCAATACTACATCATTATATATACCACTGCATCACCTTCTTATTTAGGTATCAAGTTTATTTGAAATTTTTGATGTTTTGGCTAATCAGCTTACGTCCGAAAGAAAGGAAGATATGTGAGAGATTTTTAATATTAAATAAAATATTTATTGCTCTAGGAGATCGAATAACAAATTCAAGTTGATTTTTAACAAACCTCAAAAAAGATATAAATTAGATGAAATAAATTAAATTAATAAATCCATTTTGTAGATGTTACATCCTTGATGTGCTTGTTGACCTTCTTATTGTGGTGTTAGCAAAAACTAAAAGGTACGAACCCTTCACAAGAAAGTTGCTAGATGTTGTTGTACGTTGTTTCCAGTTTGTAATTAATCACATTGAAGAATTTCAAATAGACTTTTTGAGTAAGTTTCAAAGTTACATGGAAAGGAAGAAAACAGCATTGTTGAATTCGATAAATGATTTAATGCTGCATAATGGTTGGAGATGCAAAGAACCCTACGAGATCAGTTTTATTTTAACCGTATGTAACATTCCTAATTTTTCTATATTATCAAGGATAATCAATAACCCTCTCTAACCCCTTAAAAGTCCACACTTTGTTGAATTTGTGTAGTAAACTAGTTACATGGGTAAACTTACACGCTGTTTTTTCAATACAAAATTCACTCCAATCAGCTATCTAGATTTCAAGTCTCCTCAACTTTGAACCTATCAAAAAGATTTTTATACTGTGATAAAAAAATATGTAACAGAAAGCTTTTATTGTAACTAACTAGCTTTTCTAAATGATTTTACCTAAACTGTTATTTCTCAGAGACAAAAAAACTGTGGCAATTTTTTTTAACATGTTTTAAAATGTCTCCTACATAGTGATGAAAAATAATCAAAAATGCTGAAAACTCAGCAGGTTAATAAATCGAGATAGAGAGGTGATAAAATCAATAAAAGTAAAAGCAATAAATCATTGTAAATACTTTTATTATACAAAATCGCCAGGGATGTATTTTTAATAGATTAGAAAATTGTAATGAAAAACTGATGCGTCGGGGTGCTGACTATCCCAAAGCGATAATACCTAGTTTTAACAGCAACACTTGCCTATAAACATATATATTTAATATTAATGCTTTACGTTGCAATTTGATAAAAGGAGAATAGCTTAGGTAATCCATCTTCTCACAAAATATCCTTATGCGCATAATTTCTCCGATTGAAATGTGTTATTTATAAATATAAATAACGGATTATCCAATTAAATTAAAACTTTCGCCGTGAGCAAAAACTTGTTGCTTTAAAATTGCCCAAAACATATTACAAATAACGAATATATTAATAAAACAACTTTAAAAGAAACTTGCCAGTGCAACAATATTTTTCACTTCATCATAACAACATTCATGTAACAACGCCATCACTCATCGAAGCCTCTATGTATCACTGTCACAACGGGAATTTAAACGCATTTTAAACAGCGAAAATACAAAAGGTTATAGATGCGAATGTTTCTTTTTGACAGTCTTTCTATTGCCGCAAAGAGGAGTAATTTTAGCTCTTATTAATGATGAAGATTAAATAACAAACAATATAACGAAAATCTTCCAAAGAAAAAACGTGTGACTTTTTGCCGTATTTAATATTTTGGATAATCATCAATTATCAGTCAGCAGATTCAATTATAATAAAATGTTTGTTTACATTTATATGGGAAGACTGGGGGGAGTTCAGGTGAAAATAACCAAAATTCCTCTCAAAAACTTAAGAATCACATCTTTCTAAATATTTGTTATTTTATTACTTGGAACAACCTTTTTAAAGAAAACCTAGCTATTTAAAATTCTCTCTAATTTGAATTTTTTGGGTTTTATTTAGAAGGATTCTACAAACGTATAAATATGTAGTTTATACTCATTCAACGGAAGTTGTTACGACTTATATAACTAAATTCCTATTTTTATAGATTTTACAAGATTTGCTTTATGTTGATCTTTTCAACACAGAGTTTAAGAAAAAACTTGAAGAACAATTGCAATATGCTATCAAGAGGTTCCTTGATGACTTGGTGAGAATAAGTAGTTATTGAGTTTTTATCGAAAATCTGCGGTTAAGCTTTACAACAGTGTAAAGACAAAATAATATTTTTTATGTTAGAAAGCGATAAGTGATTATTGTTCTGACAATCTTTTCCGAAATGACATTTGTTATTTTTTATGTCATAAAATATATTAATTGCTACACGCAGAATTTGTATTTAATTTTGTATTTTTTTGCATGTAGGTTTGTTATGAGAAAGAAAAATTCATTTCAGCCTATATGGAATACGAACCGAATGGAATTGTTCGTGATTATTTCGATGTGTTATTCGAGAAAAATATCGAAAAATTCTTAATGGTATGTGTATTCCTATTTTGTTCATACGAAAAAGACGGGTATCCACTTCGGATAATAATCCAAGGATTGAATCAGATTAAAGCAGCGTTCGGCTCCATTCCTGTCAAATGTGTGATTTCATACAAAATATACCAACCAGACTGAAATTCCCATCCAATTTTGCATACGTTTCTAAAATGTGTGTGTAAAATAAGAAAATACGTTTTGTGAATACCGCATATGACGGAATAACAGCCCCCTGCCCATTAACCGTCCCATGGTGAGATTTGCCCCCTCTTGCCCGAATAACCATCCACGCTGTATTGAAATAGGAATCTTAACCTATAATATTTGACAATTACAAAGAAAAAATTTCTTTTAAAAGTGCTTTTCACAGTTCTATTCTCCTCAAAAGATAGTTAATGGTTTTTTTTTCTTTATTTTCAAAGTTTCTTTACAGAAATTAGATCGCAGGCGGATGATGAAATTTATTTCGTTTATTACATATACTTTATGATGATGTTATATTTAAAAAAAATTAAAAATAATTTATTTCAGAAGAATCTAATAACTGTATCTGCTTAATTAACCACTCCTACTGAATTATCTCTCCATTCAAAGACCAAAAAAATTCAAATAAACGCCCCAGTCTATTCAGTCATTTTCGTTATGTAGCTATCTAAATTATCAAGTAAATTTAGATGAAAGCATTAAAATTAGTTACAACACAACTGCTATTCTAATTTACAGGAAACGGGTGGATTGTTCAATTCTTTGTTTTCGCTGAAGCGACCTGCTGAGATACTTTCTCAAAAAATCAACCAGAAATGGAGTGATTTGAAGGAAGATGAAGATGGAAAGAAACTCATATGGATGATGGAGTGGAGTCCATTTAAAATCATTTTTAAGCACTTCTGTAAGCTATTTAATATTTGAAGTTTTACAAGGAAATATTTGAATCTAAAATCTTAAAGGACCCATCATCCCTAATTCAACTATTCTGGTCCAGGCTGCTCACCTCTTTCCAAAGATGTATGTAATTTTATAATAAATAGTCGGGAGGACTGGTGTCGCTCGTCTGGCTAAAGTATACTTATTTCCTTTAATAATAGATATAAATTTATATCATAGATTGAAACCCTTACATGTATCCAAATGTGTTGTAAGTTATCTAAGTGGACCCTCAGATAAATTTGCAGAAACAAATTTCTATACATACATTTATTATTGTTTTTCACATATTTTCAACATTAGGTAGGACCTTTTTTTCAATCCACGTAAACAAAGATTTTTCTAAATATACTTGTCTTTTTTATATGGATGTAAGATAAGGTAATAATGGCTCAATATTTGTACATGGAATTCCTAGAATTTGAGATGCTAAAATAGCACAAACATTGGACAAAATGTCGCTCAATATTGTCCATGATTTACGTTTAAGATCAGATAATCTTAAGTACTGTACTCGTAATTAAATACCCTAAAATAACTTTTATAACAACCTATATTAGCTTGATATTTTCCCAACCTATCACCTCCAACATTAGAGGGATTCATTCTTCCATATTTTTTAACATATAAAGGTTATTATTTTAGTATCTAGAGATTAAATAAACGTAATTAAGCTGCAAAAAATCACTAATATTCCAGCCAATCTTCTAATAATACGTTATAAAAATTCCAAGGACATCTCAGTTCTTTTGCCATTTTCTGCTTTTTCCTCAATGATTTATTGAATATTCTATGCAGGAATTCCTTTATAAAGAAAATCTTATCATTATCGTTTTACACTTGCATACAATTGCTTTTCAATTGTTCCCTATCTTCCATGAGCGTTCGTATCTCAGCAATACCGTCCAGCGAAGTGTCCCTCTTCAAAGTATCGATGTAGGTTGCATGTGGCCTGCCTCGAGACAAAAATTCTAAAACATCTATAACGTCAATATTAAATAAATCTTTTTTTAGGTAGGCGGGAGTTAAGGGACATGAAAATTTTGTTTCCTTTCTCCTCAGGGTTTGGCGCCCCTACCTTGCCAAGCTGGAGTTTTTTGCTTTCTTTTTCTTTTGTTTAGTGTACTTAATCACTTAAGTGTCGATATACATCGCATGTGTAACTTCTCTTCTTCAGAACTTATTTATTGGCGATGTAGTTAATCATTTGAGTGTTGATATACATCAAATATTGTATGAGGAACTTCTCTCTCGATCGCTGGTTTTTCTAATTTCCAGTTCGCTCAACCGGAGAGGTATAACTCCGTGATACTAAAACATGCGATCGCTTCTATTGTACAGTCATCTTACTTTTGTTTGTCATTGTACATTAAATAGTTGTGATGGAGAGGGTGTTTCAGGTGTAGCACAAACCTGAATCATTGCTATCTTTTGTGTAGATATCTCTACTTTTCACAAGTCC
>JAUEKX010236032.1:0-10245 GCA_031834005.1 Dendronotus venustus
CTCTCTCTCTCTCTCTCTCTCTCTCTCTCTCTCTCTCTCTCTCTCTCTCTCTCTCTCTCTCTCTCTCTCTCCCTATCTCTCTCTCTCCCTATCTATATAGAATATCTCTGTCACAATATTATGTATTAGCGTCGGCGGCCATCTCAGATGTCGAACCTCAGGTTTTTCGCAACGTTTCCATTGACTGGAAGTATAATAAATGAGCAATTCCGAAAGACGAAGCCTGTGGAACCGAGTGGGTTCGAACCCAGTCCATCTAACGTCTAGATAAGATACCTCATGCCTCTACTAACCACACGCTATCAGAACCACCAAAGTTTATGTCCCCCAAAAAACAGAAATCAGTCCAACCTGATGCGCATTACACCAGATAGAGAACCCCATGATGATAAATAATTAATACTGTTCAATGAACTAACTAAAATTTATACATGTAGGATTGGTCTGTAGTGTAAGTGTACGGCTAGCCGTGATGTCTGGACGTTCGTAAGGTCTGTTAGCGGCGACTGCAATATATTATATAGTACATCACAGTGGGTTGATCACCTGCTTGCTGTAGCTCCTGATCCATAGGATTTCCCAGCTCTATGTTTGGTCGAATGTGGTTTATTGGGGCATCGACCTCATTCTCCTTTTAAGACTGAGCATGGAGCCGGGTGCCGACACTGCGAAAGCGGTTCAAGGTATTGGATAACAAACAAACAAACATTACGTACTACATCTCTTCTATCCCTCCTCCTACTCTGGCTACGTGTGTCTGACACAACACGCACAGGCCATCAAAATATTACGCACAGCCACCTTCTCGCCCGTCATCGTGTTCATAGCAGCCCCCACCCTTCCAGCCTTACAAGAGGTAGTAGTACGACCTGGCAACAGTCGTCGTCGTCGTTGTCGTGGCTATTCTCGGTTCCCTTACTCACTGGATGTTTCATTGTTGTATTATTGGTGTTCTTCATTTCGTAGTGTCCCTCTACCACTACCGCTGCCCGGTTTTTGTAGAGATAGCCCCTCGTCACTCTGTTCTTTTTGTTTTTCTAGTTTCAAAATTGTTCAATGTTTGAATGGTCTTAATCAATCCTTTGTTGTTGCACATTCACTGTGCATATTATTATTCGTCTTGTGAAGTCTTCCCCTTTCCCTTTCTTTCTCTCTTTGTTTTCAAATACTACTATACAGGTTCTATGAACAGATAATTGTAGTTGTAGTCGTAGTACCTATTATGGCGTTACCACTGCACGCATCTCTGGATGTCTTTAGTCACTATGATGTCGTGTTGATGTTCGATCCTTGCCTTGATTTAGAGTTTATATTTATTTTCATTGTTTTCATTATTTCCATTATGTTCATTTCTATTCATTGTTTCTCTCCCCCACCCCACCCACCCTTTGGCTTGATGTTGTCATTGTAATTGGTGTTGTTGTTGTTGTTATCATTGTTTTTGTTTTCATCATTTTTATTTTCATTGTTGGTTGTTATCATCGTTTTTATTATCATCCTTTTCATTTTATTGTCATCGTTGTTGTTATTGCCATTGATGTTGCTATCATCAACATTGTTGTTGTCGATGTTGTTGTTGTTGTTGTTGTTGTTGTCGTTGTTGTCGCTGCACACACACACACACCACCAGGCGTTGAAAATCCTGCGTTCCTCTGCCTACTCCCCCTATGTCGTGTTCATCGCCGCACCGAGACCCGAGGACCTCCGGGAAACTTTGAAAAACATCAATGTAAGTAGCTATAGTAGATAGTAGTACCTACTGGGGACTGGTACACCCTGCTGTAACCGTCCTGGCTGGCAGGGCTGTGGTGTGAGAGGCCGTGGCACCAGGGCTGTGGTGTGAGAGGCCGTGGCACACAACAACAAGAGACTCTGATTCAATCCCAGACCCAGACCCAGTAAGGTGGATGAAAATGGAAAATCTTCTGTAAGGGAAAAGACTAAGACGGTAAAAAACACTGGATGATGGACAGTTCCGGTTACACCCTAGTTTTCTCAACAGAAAACGGACAAAAAGAAAACAAAAAGAAAACCAACACAACTAAACATGAAGACCTCAGGAGCCAATAATGCATGAGGTCCTAGACTATAACCACCACAATGGAAGTCTTGAAGATCAGAGTACCTAACCCTAGGCCTAGGTGTAATATATCTAGTTCACTGAACCCAAAGATTCTTCAAACAACATTAACCATTTCAATATATCAATAAGTCTTCTTTAATCCATGTCTTCCTCATTATACTAGTGAATGTATTTTGAACTAGTTTGGCCAGATTAGTCTTCTTACCTTTTGGTTTATGGATGTTTATATAATTATATTATTTCATTTTTAAGTGTTTTTTGTTTTTTGTTTTCTTGTTGTACCTATTGCTCCAGGTGTTAAATGTTGGGTGTTGCATTTTTACTGGTGTGTATAGTATAAAACCATTGCACGTCGTTACAAGTTTCAGTGTTATATATTATACATATTATGTGTTTGTTCCTGTGAGAAAGATAGAGAGAGATGTATGTATTGTGTGTGTGTGTGTGTGTGCGTTTGTCTGCGTATGTGTGTGTGTGTGATAGAAAATGTTCACGGCTATTTCTGGCTGTATATTTTTCTGTTTAGAAATAGAGATAGTAGACTTTTTTTCAACACTAATACATGAAATATTATGAGCTATATGTAGGCCTATTGGCATTGTTTATTTTCACTCACACTCACATCTCGTAAAAAGTTTGAAGGGTTTTTTTTTAAGGGATAAACTTAAGCATTATTCACTTTTATTTAGCATTATCCTGTATATTATAAGGATGTGGATCTAGGCGCGACCCGGTCCACTGACAAGATCAAAGGGTTTTCAATATGGTGACGTCACAAACTACAATTTTATCGGTTTTTTCCACAAAAAAAGGTTAAATGTTAAAATTTTACTTGGGATTCTTAATCAGTGTCGAATTCTAAGGCGGTTTAATTCTAAATATGTCTATCTTGTTTGATTGAGAGAGTCGAGGATGAGTTGCTCCATGTCGACCGGGTCGCACCTATATCCTCGCCCATATTATAATTATTATCAGGAGTAGTTTGTATTATAAATCATGAAATTGAAATATGTGATAGAATGTCATTCTTTTTTTTCTATGGTAATAGGATGATGAAAAAATTAAAATTAAAAGTGTCTTCTTTTCACCCTTCTTACAGAAATTTATAAGTAGAATAATATGTAAAGAAAACTACAATATTATTTAATTGATTAATTTATTCAGGGAGTATATTAACTCTATTATATTTATCTTTTTAGTTTTGTGTTAATTTTTTCGGTGTTTTACCTATTATTATTAAATAATAAAATATTTTCTGTCCTCTTTAATCACTTTTGTTATAATTCATTTATTTCAGGGTTTTTGACTATTAAATTTATTCATCTATTTATTTTCTATTTATTCATGTTAATTTCCATTGTGTCCATCCATCCTATGTATTCGTGTACTCATCATTGTCTCTCTCTGCCTGTGGTTTTGCCTTTTCAGGATTCGAGTCTAGAGCGACTGGCCACGGAGAGCAAACTGCTGGAAAAGGCGTACGGCCATTACTTTGACTTGAAGATCGTCAACAACGACATCGACGAGACGATTCTCTCGCTGGAGACGGCCATCCAGACCATCTGCTCCACCCCGCAGTGGGTGCCTGTCAGCTGGGTCTACTGATAGCATGTGGATAGTAGGCGGTAGGATGGATGGATAGGTGGATGGTGTGTGGGTGGATAGGCGGATGGATGGATGGTGTGTGGATGGATAGGTGGTGTGTGGGTATAGATGGATGGGTGGATAGGTGTGTGTGGATAGGCGGGTGAGTGAATGGATGGGTGGATATTTAGAGTGAGATATAAACAGGTGGGTTGGGACTAGTGTTGTGGATAGAATAACGTGAAGGTGTCGTCAGAGTTTGGATTATGTGCGAGGTGGTCAACTAACGAACAAACAAAGCAACAACTCCCAAAGGAATTATGGATGATGGGTTTTTTGGATGGACAGATCTAGCAGGTGGGTGGATGGACTGAGGGGAAAGAGAGAGAGTGGAAGGAGAGAGAGAGAGAGAGAGAGAGAGTGGAGAGAGTGAGGAGAGGTGGTCCCATCCTCCAAAACAAATGTCGCCAAACGGTTCATCAGACAAGAATTGGTCTTGTGGGTAAAGACGCCAAAACGGAGTTTGGTCAAGAAATAGGTCATGTGGGTGTGTGGATGGGTGTGTGTGTCTGTGTGTGTGTGGATGGGTGAGTGTGTCTGTGTGTGTGTGGATGGGTGAGTGTGTCTGTGTGTGTGTGGATTGGTACATAATAGATATGTGGTGGTGTTTAGATATGTGAGTGTGTGGGTGGGTGTAGATGGGTACATAGATAAATGTTTGTGTGTGAATTCCATGTATAATAATAAAATAATAAAAACGCATTTGAAATTGAATTTGAAATTGAAATAATGTTGAGATTGGAACACATAATAAGAAACTATGATGAGCCTACTATTACTATGATGATGATAATATGATGATGATACAGACATGGTCACTGATGAATAAATAAATGAATATGTTGATATAACCTTTATGATGATGATGAGGATGCAATGCAACTACTACTATGTACTATCAGTAACTATGTACTATGTACTATGTACTACCAATGGCCACCTGAGTAGGAGGACTAGTAGTATAGTAGTAGGCTGTACCTACATACATTGATGTCCATTCAAAATGCTCAGTAGTAGGATGAATTGCTTTGTGGTCACTATTATGGTCATCATTAATTACCATCTCCACCGTCATTATCATCAACATCAATGTCGCCATGTGTGTACCATTGCATCAACTAACTACCACCACCACCACAAAGTACTACATACACCACCAGCAAGTGGTATATATTTATTCATCGCCACCATCCATTCACTGACATCACCACGATAGACTATACCATACAGAAGATGAAAGAAAGGATAACATTAAAATTAAAATTGCATTTTTTGTACCATTTAATTTTAAATTTAAATGTCTGCCACAGCCCCTGCCAACATTATTATTACTACTATACTATGGTACTACTATCATTCATATTGCCTTCCTGCGTCACTCTACCAACCACCACCAGGAACACTACCATCATCCATCACTATTATGTACTACCACCATAACCATCACCACTATCACTACACTACGGGAGTGCAGTCACACACACACAAGCCTAACTAAAGGAATGGTGGAAGTATACAACAACAAGGGCGAGTGATAATTGGACGAAGATCGGAGGACAGAGTAGAAGAATCAATAATAACAATAATAACAATAATGAATTTATATAGCGCCTGATATCCACTGAGATTGCCCATTGGCGCTTTATAGAAGCAAATCATTACAGGCATACAATCATACAATCAGAATACAAGGTAAATAGAAAAATCAATAATCTAAATATATAACTACAAATACAAAGATTGATTAGAGATATACCGTACATACATTTATTTTGTGATGAGCAGCCTTGCCTATTTGTTTGAAAAATGCATAAATTGGACAAATACATGGCATAAATCGGACAATAAATACATGGCATAAATCGGACAATAAATACATGGTTAAACGAAAACGGTCAAGGATCTCGTCCTGTCACTGTCATGGTAATTGGCCAAATGGTGGGGTAGCCCAGTAATAATAGTCCAGCTCATCGAGCACTGCCTAACATAGATGATATCATCCATTATTATCATCATTTTAGTTTTAGTACTACTACCACGACTTGTAGCACTACCATTTCCAAACCAATACCACCACCATACACACACATGATACAATTATTGCAGTTAACAACATATATATATGTGTACGTACTACTTCCGTTGTATATATATATATGTGTTGTATAGAATGTAATTGATACGATACTACTTGAACTTGTAACTCTGTTTACACAAATGGACTGTGTTAGTGTGTGTGGGTGTACGTGTGTTTGGATCACTGTATTATTATTGTTTGTGAGAGAAGACGGAGAACAATGGGAACGGAACGAGAAGAGAGTTTAGGATTTGTTTGTATTTCCCTAGTCTTTCGCTCGTACGTTTCCCCGAACCTGTTTCCTTCATCATCTCGATGGTTGTGGTACATACAGTGATTGGTGTTTCAATTTGTTTGACAAATGCATGAATCGGACAAATACATGGTTAAACGAAAACGGTCAAGAATCTTGTCCTGTCGTCATGGTAATTGGCAAAATGGTGGGGTGGGTAGCCCGGTAATGATAGTAATAATAGTCTAGTTAACTCCCTTAGATTGCCTGCAGCTACGAATGGTTCTATTTATTTCTTCTAGCCTATATCATTTCAGTTGTCCAGGCGGGTTATTTTTGTCTGGTGGTGGTTTGTTTGTCGGTTGATTCGAAAATGTCAGATAGTTCGACTGTTGTTATCCTAAAACTGCTTCGTATTTCAATTTATCTTCCTAGCTTTCTCGTTCTCAAAGACTTCGTCAATTTATTTTTTTGTATCATTCTGTGTTGTGGCATCATAGATAATATATTTGATATGTACAAAAGGCATTCTTTTAGACATATGGCATAAGATTCTAAGTTTATACGGTTTTGTTTTTGGATGAGTTTTTTTGTTATCTTGATGATCGTAAAAAAACATAATAATAGAAACTAACCTGTATTGATTTGATACAAGACTGATTAATCATTATCTTTATGATTTGATTTGATTTGCAGATTACATTTTTAATTTATATTCTCTCTGTTTTGCAGAAGAAGAAAGGGAAATGAATAGATTTGTGTGAGTGGGTGGATATATATATGTGTGTAATGTGTATGTGTTCGCAAGTCCGGCAGGGATAGAGGATAGAGAGAGAAGGGAAGAGAGGGGTGGGGGGGGGGGGGAGTGTACAAGAACAAGCTACGTCGTCGTACATTGAACATGACTATAAATGATGAGCAGTGGACCATTCTATTATATTATTATTATTATTATTATTATTATGTATTATATTGTATTGTATTGATTGTATTGTATCACACCTACCTATGGATTACGGTATTATTAATGTCACTCGACTCACTTACAGTAAAAGGTTTGGAGAAAGAAAAAGAAGATGCTACTAACTAAAATACTAATTGATGATGATGATAGTCATTGATGATAATAGTCATTGATGCATTCACAAATTTTGCAACGGATGTCGTGATAGTGGATGTGTATGTGTGATGATACATGCCATAGGGAATTGCTAACCTTACACAGTACTAGTAACAACAGGGTGACTTTTTATGGCGCATAAGAAGAAATACTCAAACCTGATACTGATGATATGTATTAGGGTCCTTGGAGGTATAAGAATAAGAGCCGTCAAATCCTTAAACTCTAAATTCTGAAAGTGTTGCCGTCAAATCCTAAAACTCTAAATTCTGAAAGTGTTGCCGTCAAATCCTTGAACTCTAAATTCTGAAAGTGTCGCCATCAAATCCTAAAACTTTAAATTCTGAAAGTGTTGTTGATATGCTGACTGGTATTGTATTCTGTCTGTATACACCTACCATTGATTGAGTACCAGGAGTAGTCATGTCTTCTACTACTAGACTACTGTCTGCCGTGGAGAATGTCGGATGTAGAAGAGTGTAGTAATAGTAATGACATGTGGGTGGGTGTTACAACAACAGAGAGTAAGAAGGAGGAGGATGAAGAGTAGGAGAGAGAGAGAGAGAGGGGGTGTGGTCTTGGGATTACTGATAATGGAAGAAAGAGCCAACACTGCGAAAGCGGTATAAGGCATTGGATAACAAACAAGAAAGAGCCAAATCCTTTTTCTATTACGACCAACAAGAGAATGTGAATGCAAGCGATTGATTGAATCGTGCTCAGTATATAAAACTTACTTCATTCTTCATATTAATATAATCTTCTTATCATTGTGTTCATGTTTTGGATTGATGATGATTATAATGTACCAATGTACCATTCATGTGAATGATAATGATAATGTACCATGTGAATTTCCTGATGATAATAGCAAACCAAGTGTAAATCTGTAATGATAATAATAATGATATGAATATGAATCTATCTTCTATCGATGTTCATTTTGTAGATATAGGACGAAGGAGGGACTGCCTTTTCTTTTCATTTTCATTTTGTTAATTAACTTTAAAGAACCCTTACGTACCCTAGTTGACATATATTACTATTATTACTATTACGAGAACAATAAATGATTATATTATAATGCTTTCTTCCTACAAGGGTGATGATGATATACGACATGATTCATGATGCCTGATGATACATAATGATACGTGATACACCTGATACATTACATACCATAGAGGGAATTGCTAACCTTGCACAGTTGTAGTAGTAACAACAGAGTGACTTTTCACTAGGGGGAGACGCTGATTAGTTAGTTACTAGTATTGATATTAGTATTAGTATTAGTAATTAGTCTGTCCGATTCCTCTTCTGAAGTGGGGTGGTGGGGTGGTGAAGGGGGTGGGGGTGTACCTACCTACCTATGTAGTCTGGAGAAGCAAGAAGAAGGCCTGTATGTACCGTGATGAGGTCCTGGTGGTGGTCTCGGAGAGCTTGAGAAGATGTTCAAACTTCTGGTAGTATACTGGTAGTAGTAGTACGGTAGTGGTATTGGTATTATATATTACTGAACCCCCTTACACTGAAAGGTACAAAAGGTAAATTGATTGATCAAGGAAGAAAGACTTACTGAACCTTTGCCCATTCACGTAGGTACAAGCATGTTGTGTTAAATGTGGAAGAAGATTGTGCTCTTTTCAAGTTTGTAGTGTTAATGAATACTTATAGCATTATTATTATTATTAGCGTTAAAGTCATTTCCTCCCAAGTAGGGACACTGTGTAGATACTCCTCCATTACTATTACATGTACTACCTGTACATTGAATTCTGCTGTCTGTTTGCGTTTAGTCTGTGATTACCGAAAGCAATTTCCTTCTCGTTGTGATTTGATGTTTACTATTTTTGGTGATGAAATTGATAAAGTGATAAACAAACAAAATGAGTATTGGTATAATATAGATATATAGAATTAACATGGTATTGGTATTATTAATTTCACAGAATGAATGTGATGTATATCAACTTCGTGATTCGTTCACTCAATCTCGAACAAATTATATGATACGACGATAGGATCAAAATGTTTGTGAATCTAGAGAAGAATCTATTTCTCGTGAGAAATGGTCCTTATCTTCGGGTGTGTAGTAAATCTTTCAGATTGTCTTTGATTTCAGTAGACTGAAAAGTCGTAAGTTTTTGTTATTTTCATAATCCGGATTTAAAATGTTTCAGATAATTTTCTAATTTACTATTCACACTACAACACCCCTGTATCTTGTCTATATATGAAAGGAAAGGAACAACAATAAAAATAATTCCTATAATTTTCAGTGGTCACAGTATTCAAGTAATATAATATCCTTATTCTTATCTCTAGCCAACTATTATTAGTAATAGCATCGTAAGAATGAACCATGAACTGTGACCCTTTTTGTTTTCCTTATTTCCTTGATTGGTATGATTATTATAGTATTACTACTGTTCCTCTTGCCTATGCCTTATGATATCTGCGTGCAGAGAAATAATCTGTGGTTTGGATTTGGTGGGTGCAAGTACAAGTACAATGTGTATGATGGTCTGACTGATAGTGATAGTGATGATAGAATGCTATTTCACGCGTCATTATACTTACACACCATCTCTCACTTGTCAGTAATTCCAGAACCATCTATTACTATTGATACGTTGGTAACATATTAATATTAGCAAGCGCAGAGCATTTTCTGATACTTTTGTTTTCAAGAGTAGAATTGGTATTTTCTTTTTCTTTTCGTAACGTTTTTGATCGGACAATTTTTCTAAATAAGCTTTTTTTCAGATTGGAGAGAACAGAGAGAGAAAGAACTGAAACTGAAACTTTATTTATGTTTAGTAAAGTGAATCCAATCAGTAAACAGTATAATAACAGGAATAGAAAGAGGACCTTTCACTTTGATGTCTGGGATAAGCCCGTTATTAAAACTAGACAATTACATTACTGTCAAATATTTTTGAAATTTTTCAATTATTATTACACTCTTATTATTATCATTATTATTACTATTACTATATTTTATCAATATTGTCGGCGTTGTCTTTGTCCGAAAAATTGTACACGCGCCTAACAGGCTGCATCGTCTCGTCTGATGTTACATGTTTCGC
>JAUEKX010236143.1:0-10245 GCA_031834005.1 Dendronotus venustus
AGAGAGAGAGAGAGAGAGAGAGAGAGAGAGAGAGAGAGAGAGAGAATGAATACTCACCTTTCTCATCTCCATAGTTAGCTCTTATCAAGGCCGATGGTAGACATAGCGACAATAGCTGTGTGTACCGCCCAGGGTAGACAGAGCGATGATAATGGCGGATGGCAGTAGATTTTTTCATTTTTTGTCATAAAGAAGATTCTTTTTATTGTTTGCTGCTTTTCGCCATACCAATGTGCCTTTTATGGACAAATAAAGCTTATCTTATCTTAATATCCAACTCAATTAAACGCGAATCACTAAGTTACACACTAGGGTACACACATCGCGAGCAATCTATTTTAAGATTTTTTTGTGCATGCGCCATCATGATTTGCCATCATGGCTCTCCCTACCCTAGGTACGGAGTGCGCAATTATCGCTCTGGCTACCCACCTCGCTTATCAAATCAAATTAGATATTTTAGAAATGCAGGTTTTTGTACAGAGATATTATGTTATGTAATCTGACTAACTACTAACATGTAATAATCAGATTTTAGAATTAGCGTTGTGCATGAAAAAATATCCATGTCACACACAGGTATTTTGATGAGAATATATTGGGGGTTAGGTTCTCAGTAAAATAGAAATCATTATTAAGCATGTTGATAATACAAGCTAGATGATGAATACAGTGGGTGCCGGATTCAACCAGGTCGCATTCAACGAAAAGTTGGCTACAACGAGGCCAGTTGAAATCCCCATATATGCGACTTTTTGTTATACCCAACGTCTTGATAATGAGAGGTCGCATACAACAAGATCATGTCGTCAGTCTCGACGACCTCGTTGAATCTGACTTCCACTGTCGTGGAATGATGTATATCCATAGGTCAAATTGGAAACGCCATTGCATTGTCAAATTCTAATCCATCCAAGCTGGAAACTCTATTTTTCTCCCTCAATTTTGTTCATTTCAGGTTCAGATAATTCTGATGGAAATAAGAGAGTTGTTATTGTTATAGAGCAATATGAAATTCCGTCAGCGCATCGCATGGCTTTTTCTGACATCCTTTCTGGCTTCTTCCATTGGCTTTGTCTATTACGTCTTTGAAATAAATGACCATTTCAACACTTTGGCATTGGAACACGTTGAGACACAACACGCTGGAGATGTTAAAGCTGGAACCTTTTTGGATCACATGACCCATTTGCCTTTGGCAGTTTGGATGCTTATTTTCTTGCTGCCATATTTACAGGTAACTGTTTTTGTTGTTGTTTTTTTGTTATCCAATACCCTACCTTGTACGCTTTCGCTGTGTCAGCACCCTGCTCCATGGTGGATGAGGTAGATACCCCAATAGCCACCTTTGACAAAACACAGAGCTGGGAAATACTATAGATCAGGAACTACGGAAAGCAGGTGATCAGCCCACTCACTATATGATGATAAATGTGTTCACATTTCTTAGCAATGCTATAAGCAGCCAGGTTGAACTCAGCCTGAAGACCAATAGATATTGAATTATTTATGGTATGTAGAAAGTTTATAAACTTGGTATTATATATTTTTATCCAGTACTTCATACATGTCTCCAGCTCGTTTGCAGTCAGAACAGTCTCTTTCCCTAGCTAGTCCACATAGCTAAGATGTGGTCTTTCACGCGCTGGATGTCCATGGGTCGGTTCCCATAAAATGGTGTTGCTGACTGCAGCATCCTTCTAAAGCTGTGGCCGACAAATCTCAGCCTCCTGCTGTGTATCTTCATTGAAACTTTTGGGATATAATATATAGGCACCTTTATTATCGGAATGCATTCAGCAACCCATTTGTCTATTGATAAGGGGCCCATGAATATTATAATATAAAGTGGGCGCTTGATTCAATGAGGTCGCATTCAACGAAAAGTTGACTATAACGAGGTCAGTTGAAATCCATGTATGCGACCTTTCGTTATACCCGACATCACATATAACGAAAGGTCGCATACAACGAGATCATGGCGGCAGTCCCGACGACCTTGTTGAATCCGACTACCATTGTATCTCCCTCGTCCTTCTAGTTTTAAATCATCAAAAATAACTATATTTTTAATCCATTTCTTTTTTTTTTTACAGATATTTGCTTTATTATTAGCTTGTACCCGCCCAGAGCCAAGAATGAGCCTTGCCTACATCTGGCCAGGTATGTTGTTTGTCAGGTCCAAGAGATTGTTACGTCGCTATCATCCTTATGACAGCAAGTCTATCAACTCAGGGATGGTGTTCTATGGACGAGGCGTGATATTGGATGCATGATGGACGGAGCAATGAATGTAGTTTACCATAATATTATTATCACTGAATATATTTTACAGCCTTTTTGACATTTGATATAATATCATATATTTGTTAAGAAACTGTGTGTGACATTTTGTGATATGGCATTTTCATGAAGAATCTCTTGATTTTTTGATATATTACATTATGAATTTAGATTATTTCTCCAATTAACATTGTCCTGGTTGGTAAATTCAATATCGTTACTTGTCATTAATCTTTTTTTTGTTTGTTATTCTATTGTTGTTGTTTTTTTCAATATCATTTTCAATTTCCTTGTATTGCCATAATGTACAGTAGCCGCCTTCTAAACTCACACTTTGTCTCAACGCAACTCTCTTAGTCCAACCAGTCTGTCTACAAACTCGCTTCAAACGGACATCCACCTCACGATAACTCATAATTTTTCATATAATTCCTAGATATAAAAAAAGAAACTTACTTACTTCTCTCTAGTTATGCTGCTCATGCAGTGTTTTGTTATGTTTAGTGATCATTACAATCAGTGGGGGAGAAGAATCGAAAGAAGCCAATGTCAAGCGTGGACTTTCTGTTCAGTGAAGGGACATAATCATCTTTGTGTTCAGCACTTCTCCCGGCCGAGGTTGGTCACATACGTTACCCTTCCAGCTCATACACGCATAGTCAAAACTCAGCTTTTTGCATTTTGAAAGGGATTAGTATTAACAAAGTCCTGTTTATTGTATATTTCTAAAAGTAGCATTTAGGTTGCATGTCTCTACAACCACAGATTACGACATGTGTATTGTAAGATTGTAAGTAATGAAAATGAAAGTTTATTTCTCTCTCATATACGTTTTCATTCTCGACTAACTTTTCCAAATTATAATGGCAACCTCCAACAGAAAACTAACTGAATCCTGAAAAGAAAGGATTCGCTGAACATCATTTCAAATGCTAAAATCAACTATTACCAGACCTAAGGATCTCACAAAAACAACCACTTTGCCTATACGCACACTAGTTAGGAAGAGGTTAAAGTGTTTAGGAGGTGGCTGCATTTTAATTTTGATTTGCTATACATACATATCTGTTTGACTTTTTAAATTCTATATAAACTAGTCTTTAAAATTTATTTGCCATGGTTAAAGTTTCAGATAACTTGTGTTCATTAATTTTCGCAGTATAGTTTCAAAGTAAGGGAAAGAAGTCTTTTATGGTGTTTTTGTTGTAGTTGTAGTAACAAAAAAATCATTATTTCCTTATACAAGAGAGGAATAATAACTTATTTTTCTGGTGCTGTTGTTATTTTGATAATTTTCTTCTATATTGTTATTGGTTTCTTTTTGTTATTATTTGTTGGTTTTAAACAAATTACTTACTGTACTAAGATTTCTGGCTTTTGAATACCATACTTTACAAAGATTTTGTAGACAAATGTCTATTTTCATCTTTTTGACGGATATATTCTTTTATCGCCACATAATGTATTGATTTTCAAACATGATAATATGATATATTGAAAAGAAATTTTTGTTGTTGCATATATGTATACTTCTTTTACTCAACCCCCTTTCTCTGAGATTTCACATTACATGCCAATATAACAAGAAACACACCTTATTGAAGTGTTTGCCATAAACCTAACATATAAGTGCCTTATCTATGAAGCATATATTTCATTTGACCATCAGAACAAATCTTTGCGTGTGATTGAAGGGGGACCATGGCTAATTTTTCTTTTTTTTTCTTTTGTACATCAATATTACTTAATGTCCTTTAGTTATCTCTCTATCATTTTACATTTTTCACACCTTTGTGTGGCCAGATTAGTGTTCACTATCTTAATCTCTTTAGAGATATACAAAGGTAGAAATCTGTAGTAGTAGTATTTCAACACTGAGGATTCAATCTTAACAAGGATTATGGTGTGTAATTTTTTGAAATAGGTATGTTGTAGTATAGAAGAATATATATATATATTTACTTTTACTATAAACACAATAATGCTTCAAAGGTATGATAATAATAGTAGGTAAATTCACAAGCGTTTTTACCTCTTCAGGTTGAATAAAATGGCATAATGATATTGACAAAAACAAAACGAAAAATTAAATCAAACAAAAATGTGTATTAAACTACTATATATTATACATTTGAGGTATTAGATTTTGTTTATATTTTACATATTTTACCATCTCCATAAATTACTGAATGTTTGTGCATCATTTATTGTTCCACTACATCGGTACGTGTATGATTCTGGCTCTATCTCGCTTAGATCTGGATCTGTCTCTAATAGTATGTGTAATAATAGTAATAACAATAATAATAATAATAATAATAATGGATAGCATTTATATAGCACATATCCACGTTGTGTATGTCTATACCACTGTTGTGTATTTATATATATATATATATATATATTTCTGGGGGAGTAGCAGGTGTACAGCAATAAGTTGGTGCCTTTATTGTGTGACATGATGATGTGTGAGAGAGTGTAGTTGTTGCATTGCCTGTTTATCACCATGAGGGCCTGAGATCAATCTAAGCTAAGAAGGGGGTGCTTGGCTGGGATTATATTTAACAGAAACTTTGTATAAATCTCTTGGAAACGTATTGGCTGCTTATGCACATTATTTTTACACACAATGGGAGACCGCATGATGTAAATAATTAATTGTGCTATGAAAAGAACGGCAATAATTTCGTGCCTGGCTGTTTTGCGACTGTTACCAGATTCAGATTCAGATTTAGTTTATTGCAGGCCTTTCAGCCAGTTCAAACAAGTACAAATCAAATACTATAGTATACACCTGAAAAGATGAAATGTAACAATGGTACCATGACCATCGATATCTTATATATTAGACAGTTGTTTTCTTTCCAGTTAGATCCAAAATTGTTTTCTGTTTTGTGTAACTCGTACATTTGATGAGCATCTTCTTAAGCTTTTGTCTGCCAGTGTGGGACAGTAATAATACATGGGATAAAAGAGGATAAGTAGAAGTCTGAACTGATGCATGCAAAATGGTGAATAAAGTTCCTCATGACGTATTTGATATTATTTAATTTACAATAGTTTGTGTAATAAGATGTGTAATCCACCTAATTAATTAATTGTAATGTTGTATTTTCACACAATTTCATTAGATCGGTGAAGGCTTATCATGCATTATTGTTTGTCATTTGAATATGTTATATCATATACATACTACTTTTAGTACTAGCGATCATTAAAAACGTACAAAATGCATTATATGTTCACAAATGATAAACAAATACAGTGTGAGTCAATTTCACATACAGTATTTGTGTATGGTGACTGTTTTTTTATATGTAGAATTCATAAACTGAAAATGTACTTACACTGAAAATGCAATTTGTTCTAATTATAGTTTAGATTTAGAAACTGTTATGTTAAGTTAATGTCCAAAAGGAAAATATCATGTTAAGTTAATGTCCAAAACGGGTAATGCAAAAAATGTGTTCGTTTATACAAAAAATAATTTCTGGTTTGGATAACGCTTTGGTTTGAAATCTTATAGTTGTAGGCTTGATACAAAATGAAGTGGACAGTTAAGTTAATACAAGTCCATATATCAATTCAAAAGTGACTGTTTGTAGTTGTAGACACAAATTACACTGAATTCTTTCATTATTTGGCATCTAGTTTGGCCATTCAGGCAGCTAGTATTGTATGCTTAACGTTTTATGTTATTTTTAACACAAATGTGTTGATATGATGTACATGACTATAACCAATGTGCTGGGCCCAGCATCAAATTTTCAGTACACTCGCTTACCACTAGTGGTAGGTCCCAAGTTTCGAGTCCAATTGAGGTGATTTATATTTTCTAAAGGTTCTGACTTGGACCATGTTCATGTATTCAAGTCCTATGTCATCACGCTTTGAAACATAGGTAGGCCCTACTGCTTGTGTGATAACTTAATTTGTATTGAAACACAGGCTTTGAACTGTAAATTTTGACCAATGTGCTCTTTGTGTTAATTATATCATTATGGTGTAAAATGTCCTGATTTGTTAAATGTATCTCTGCAGGTGTGGTTTATGATGAACGCCTTATTTCATGAGGTTCCATTTGATTGAAGCGTGTATGTGTGTGTGTGTGCGTTTGTGTGTCAGATTTTAAAAATTTCTTATATTTAAAAAAAATGTTTTCTTTGCTTGTGTGTGTGTGTGCCATTTGCTAGGTAAATCAGGGTGTTTCTTAAAAGTTTATGGTTTGTGGGGAAGATTTAAATATTCATGGCTCTGCTGACCTGAAGTAAATAAACTTCTGGAACGTTATCAATAATGTTGTTTCTTATGTTATTTCATTTAATATGAATCCCTTATCAGGAGACCAGACTGTATGCCCATCAGACAGGTACTTGTAAACAACTTTCCTCATCCTATTGGTGATAGGTGTAAAAGTCCCCTTTGGTTACAGAGGAGAGCATTGTATTTTGTCTGACATACATTGTATTGTATAAAATGATATAAGTATTCTTTCATATATATATCGCTTTTTACTGAGGCTTCAACTTCAATGTTCTTAACGTAATTTATAACATAAAGAATAATGAGCCGATGAACAGTCTTTTACAGATCTAACTTAAGTATGCATTTCAGAAAAGGTGGGATTTTAACTCCTAAAAACTGCCGCACTGTTCCTGAATGCCCTAATACACGCCTAACAGACATAATGGATAGCATTTTTATAGCGCTTTTCCATGGTCGTCACCATGCTCAAAGCGCTTCACAATATCACATTATCCCCTGCGAAACATGTAACATCAGACGAGACATGCAACCTGTTAGTCGCGTGTACAATTTTTCGGACAAAGACAACGCTGGGGGGACCTCCGAATTTTACATCCGTCTCCAATAGGATGAGAAAATTTGTGTAAAGAGTCTTTTCCAAGGACAACGTAGGGCCAGGTCTGGAGTCGAACCCTGGACCTTTCGATCCCAGGCGGATACACTGACCACTAGGCTGCTGACGCTATGTTTGGTCTCGTGTAATATGTTTCTTGTCTTTGATATGAGCACTGAAACTGAAATCTGAATAACCCGGGTTCGAGTCCCACATATTTTTCTTTGGGCAAGAAACGTAACCCCTATTGCCTGTCTTGCGGTGCTACTCTGCAGCGGACACATGGATATTCAGGTCCTTATTCGGACTTGAACCCAAAATGACAAAGTGCCCTTTGAGACAATAAAGGCAAATTCAATTTGATTTTGATTCAATATTGAATGCAAATGCTATCATTGCCAATTGATATAACCTAGGACATAGGAGATAGAGCAGACAGCAATTTGAAGGTTTTTGTTCAAGCTTTAAAAACCTGGTGTAGCTATGTAACCTAACACAAAAACTGTCGAAATAATGATAAAAAACAAAAGAAATAGTTCTGTATACGTTTCGGTTTTTGTGCGAAATTTATTAAATCAATGTTGACAGGATGATTTATAAAATAATTGGAAATTATAAATCTATACCAGTTGGTGCATAGTCTAGCTATGCATCTTTGTGGAGAATGAAATAAAGGGGAATCATAATATACGCCCAGCAGTGGTCAAATGTACTCAGTTAACACTGAGATGTCCCAAGTTCGAGCCCCTGCAGAGAAGTTCAAAGGCCTACTCTAACTCTAACATGTGTTAATCAAGTCCTATCGCAGATGGCCTATAAAACAAACATGCTGCTTGTGCTATGACAAGGGTCTAAATATAATATTATGTTGAAACAGACTTTAAACTAACAACAAGATTTCTCTCAATGGGCCTTAGGAAGTGGAAGTGAACTGAATTACAAATTATAACATGGTATTGGGCACAGTTGGCTGATCACCTGCTTGCCATAGCTCCTGATCCATAGTATTTCCCAGTTCTATGTTATGGCAAAGATGGTTTATTGGGGCATCTACCTCATTCACCATTTGAGACTGAGCACAGAGCTGGGTGCCGACATTGCGCAAGCGGTATAAGGCATTGGATAACAAAACAAAACAACATGGTATTGGTATAAGTCAAGGCTATTATAGAAGGCCTTGTATAAGTACATTACATTTATAGCGGAATTTCAAATGACGTGTTCAAAACCGTGAAATATGGTACAATAAACATCATCAAAGCAATACAATGAACATACTAATCCTATATTACATGAATATAATATATATATTATATAGGTCATCAGACAGATGATTATGTGTATTAAAAAAAGAAGAAATCTTTGGTATTACTGTGTATAATTAGTATAAGTGAACGTGTGAGTATGATTATTACTGATTTGTGTACGTTGGGATTGTTTTTGTTTGTGTTATGTGCACGTGTATAAAGTACGGGTTGTTGTACGAGTACTAGTACTACTAGATAATAATATACAATGTCTTTCCAGAATGTCATTCTCCGAAAACCTTTACAATGTACAGTACCGTAATCAATCATAATTATAGTTATAGTAGTAAAGATTAGTCATATTTGCTAATCGTACTTAAGGATGAGCACAGTGGGCTGATCACCTGCTTGCCGTAGTTCCTGATCCATAGTATTTCCCAGTTCTGTGTTATGTCAAAGGTGGTTTATTGGGGTATCTACCTCTTTCACCATTAATTTGAGACTGAGCATGGAGCTGGGTGCCGACACTGCGCAAGCGGTAATAGGCATTGGATAAACAAACAAACACTTAAGGATGAATAGCCATAGCCTTATACATAGTTAACTTCTATTTTAAGTTACAGACCAACCTACTTTCATGTTCATCATGAATTTTATAATCATCAAAGAAAATACGACCGCATCACCAACCACACTACAACAACAAGAATGACTAAGAGAGTTAACAGGTACAATTCCAGATTTCGGCGCCATCCTTTCTGAAGTCTTTTCGTTCGAGTCTCCTGCCATTTCTCGACTAAGTCCTTGCAGTCCTCATGCATAAACTGGATCATCTTCAAACGTTCCCGCAGTGTCTCTATGCTGTCTGCGATCATCTTGGTGTTGAGAATACGCGCCCTGATTTTTTCATACTCCTCCTTACAATTTCCGTAACCTTTCTTCAGCTTGGACTTTTCTTCTTTGGTCACCTTTCTCTGAAACAATGATAATGATAATAATAAGTAAGTTGTCATGACGATGATGAGGTAAGCTAAATGAGGTTAGTAGGTTGGTTTTGATAGGAGGAGACTTATTTTTGATTTAGGTACCTGCCTACGTGTATTAATGAATGGAAGTAAGAGAAGTTACGGTGAATGTGGAGAAGGGGTGTGTGTGTGGTGGTGGTGATGACGGTGTTGGGGTGAGTGTTATGGTGACAATATTGTGGTGATGGCGGTGGTGACGATAATAACAATACATGTATTGCTGCAGGTGGTGATGGTATGGTGGTGGTGATGATGATGATGAACTACTTGTTTTTCTCAAGAGTATCTGTTTACACAGTAGTGTAAGTCATGCGACATGTACAGAATGATTGATTATAATGTGTTAATTTGCTTTGATCGTGTAGGTATCAATTAATTGTATTTCTCCTACGCTCAATTTTCATCAAAACAATACAATAACACAATTACATCATTCAGAGACCAGACCGTTTTGTTTTAGAGTGAATTTCAAATCTATAATATAAATGTGTACCTACACTGACACACACATCTTCTTGATTCTTAGCCAGCAGGCAGATGCAAGAGGAGATTGCCCACGAAACAAAAACAAAATACAGTAAATAATTATTGATTTGGTATTTCTTCTACATTACCAGTACTGTGGTTTAGTCTAGTCTTCGTCGAATGCGCGTCTATAAGTATAAGAAGTGTACACAATATATTGATCATAATGTGTATTCATTGATTACTTTATTTCTACCCAGCACAAACATGCTTGCCTCTCCATCTTGTGCGTGTGTGTGTGTGTGTGTGTGTGTGTGTGTGTGTGTGTGTGTGTGTGTGTGTTTGTGTGTGTGTGTGTGTGTGTGTG
>JAUEKX010236254.1:0-10244 GCA_031834005.1 Dendronotus venustus
AATAATAATAATAATAATAATAAATAATAATAATAAAAAGCTCTCCAAAAGGCTGACAGTTTTGGTTTTCCAAACAGTGTCTAGCAAGAGTATAAAGCAAGCTAAAGTACTATAAATAAATATAGTAAAGAAAATCAATAGAATAGTTGACTAACTATTCCCTAGAAGCTTTCGTAGAACATTTGTTAAGTTTAGCTATTTTCTCTCTGGCATCCTTGATATTTAATAAGTAGAATAAATTAAGTAAATAAGTTCAAGGATAGAGCGTGATGAAAATTGTTTTTATACTAACCTCGATTTTTTGACCTAGTATAGACGGTTTGTAATGCGACTTCAGGACGACTTTCACTTCCATTTTAGTTCGACCAACTTCACGCACAAGTGGAATCACACGGAACGGTAAACTGATGTCTTTAGTAGTGCGGTACCTAAAAAGAAATATCAAACACTCAACTCCTCAATTGCAAAGTTTTCTGGTTATTAAACAGAGAAGATTAAAGCGACAACAGAATTCCGTTACGTAGAGTTGCCTATTTTTATAATTATTATATATATAAAAAATATAAGAAGTTTGACCAAATTAACATTAATAAGACTGTCTAATTAGTAAGCCTAGGCTATAACTATTATACTCTTTTAAAAGAGCTTATGAATATATAAAATAAGATTTTAAAACATGTGAAAACATGAAGAGAGGGCTAGAAAGAAATAGGATACCTCATTAACTCGTATTCACCATCTGGTGGTATAAAACTAATGCTTCTTTCACTTTCAAATTTACTCAGCTTCACACACTAAAATAGAAAAAAAATCAAACATTAATGGAATACTAACAAAAGAATAAAAAAACATAATTTGCGTGATTGTAATAGTAGCCACCATTAATTTAGAGAATATATAACCTCTTCTGAATAAAAACTTGGGTAACAGAGAAAATTTCCCAGTCAATTATGCCCCTTCAATAAAACAGGGAACGTATTAAAAATTCTCTGCTGGTAAAATCTTTTATTATTATATGCTACCTAATATTTTGAATATAACATACTACAGTCATGACAGACTAAAACAATTTAAGTACCTGATGGAAGGTGCAGTCATCTATGGCTATTCCAGCTTTACTAGTATTTCTAAAGTAAAAGGAAAAACAAAAAGGTTGAAGCACTCTTTAAATATTTTACAAACTTAAAAAGCATAGCAAGAAATTTTGTACCTCATAGGAAAATATTTTTTAGTATATTGGGAAACAAAATAGACCATCTAAGAATAAGAATTTATGAAAATACAAATTTAATATTTTCTACTAACTGGTGATTGTCAATACAGGACAATATCAAAAACATTTTATCACATGGCAAAAGACAAAGAAAACAAACGTATTTTTGACGTTTTTTATTGAATACAAATACGATTTAAAATGTTAAAGAAACGCGTATAGATACAAACAACGATGTGTGAACGATTATTTTGCTTTGTATTTTTGTGTCTATGGTAATTATTTCTGTCTCTAAAGCTCAAATTCATACTGCAAAGTGAGAACTGAGACCCTGTTATGTTCACTGATGATTAAAAATTAACTTACTTTTTACCCCCTTGATCTGTTGAATCCAATGATGATGATTTACCTTGTTTGTCTACTACTAACTTGTCATTCATTCCAAATTTGCACTCTGGCATACCAGATAAATAACTTTTCATGACGATTCGGCCAGAGACATGTGCACTTAGTACTTGGCCTAAAAAAGAAAGTTATTAGTTCGAGAAATAGTAATTTTTAACATTTTTAGCGTTTTTGACCAGCAAAAAACTGATTCATTTCAGAATTTACATCTAGCATATTATCTGAAATTAGGCAAATACAAAAATAAACATGATCACTAAAGGACAGCAGTATAACCACCTAATATAAAAGACATTAATATGTAATATAATATAATAATGGAATCTATAATTTGAAAAGCCAAAATATACCCTGTGGAGACATGAGAAGGTTAGCTGATTCTAATACATCAAGGAATAACTCGTTTCTTCTATATTTGATTCCTTCTCTCCTCCAGCCAATTTGACCTGTAACTTGACTTGTGATTTGTGCTTGTTCTTCTCTTGTCTAGGTAAATTAAGGTTAAATTCAACTAAAAAGAGCATGAAATTCCAGGTTATATGGCATGAGACATGCATACATTATATGGAACATGATGCATTGAAAGTATTTGAGGGATTGTAGGTTTGATAATGTTAATCATATTACCTGTGATCTAATTCCTTGTTGTGTTATGAATGTTTTTAATATTCCTACATCTGTTTTTTGAGGGTATCCAAAGTCATTTATTTCTAAGAAATGAAAATCCAAGTATGTAGAGGCTATACACACAAAGAAAACAAGCTGAAACTAGAAGTGCACGAGACAGGGCCCCCAACTAGTGTTAATGTTATAAAATACTAAAATTTACCATCTAATAATTCATATATTAGCACAAAATTATTTTTAACATTCTCTTCTGAAATCTTTCCAAAGTAGTTAGTCATTACTTCTGCTGTTTTAAAGAGGAACTCAAAGACAAGGGCGGCATTAACATTTTGTTTCGATACAGCTGCAATCCAAACATTCCCCCTTTTCAAATGGAAAAAACTTGTGCCAGCTATATGTGTAACAGGTGATCGAATTTGGCCTCTTGCATGAATAACATTAACTCTAAATGCATCTGCAGCATGTCGACTAAAAAATAAAAATGAAAAATAATGTGAAACATTTTTACAAAGTGGCTCATTTTATTTAAAAAACTCATTTTATTTCTTATATATGTATATATATAATTTTTATGTATTCAGCCTCTAGTCTAACTAGTCTCTTACTTTGCGTACTCCATTATTGGTGCTTTAAAGTTTAGAGGGCCTGTACTTTTTAATAATTATAATCGCCGTAAAAACATCACTTATCTGTCTCCCATCTAAGTTACCAAAGGCTAAATCAGGTTTTCATTTTGAGAATATTCATAGGTTATATATATACTTCATGATTGATATTGAATACTATCGAAGTTGTGTAAAAACTAACTACCGTGGATTTACCATATTTTGAACGCGTACCTTATTTTGAACGTATGTAAACAAACTATTCAGCAGACTTGCATTTTTGATGCGTCATGTATTCCACTAACCGTATGGGTTGTCAAACAAACCAAAAATGATCAAAAAATGTTGTTGTAAACTGTATATACAGTTTGTTTATTTTTTCTGGTTTCTATTTTAATAAAAACTTTTTTTCTTGTAAACATGATTTTTATTTGTTTATGGGTGAAAATATATTTGTATATATGTATGATCATAACATATTTAATACTCTTAAAAATTATATTTTACTTTAACTTTGCTCACTATCAATGCTTTTAATAAATCTTGACCTAATTAATGAGATATTTGAAGTATCTCAGGAATGAAAAGAACTTTTTAAAAATTAAAAAAAAAAAAACTTTTTACAAGCAGATTTTAATAAAACTATATATATATATATATATAATTTTTTAAATTTTGTAGCGGAATAAAAAAATTTGAATTTCGAAGACCAATGCAATAAATTCAAAATTTACTCAAAATTTGTCCCGAAACACACTCAAATAATGTACTCAAATGTTTAAATATTCAAAAGTTATGTGAAAAAAAAATTGTTCTAAATTGTTGCATTTGAGCAAGTTTCAGGGCAAGTGAATTATATATATATATATAAGGAATTCTGTGCAATTTTGAAATGTTTTTTTCAAAAACTCAAATAAAAAATTTGACCTAAACCTCTAAAAGTTACGACTCAGTATGATGTCACAGAAAATGTAAACATTAAAATCAGTCTATCTGCATCATTTAATTTTTAGGTTGTTTATATTCACAATAACAATCCAATATATATATATTATATAGTTGTTTACTTATTCCATACAAGTCTTCTTGCAACATTGTCCTATTGAGAAATTGAAACAAACAACCATGTTGCGTGTTGCTGTTCTCCCCATTTACCTTGAAGATATTACCTTGATATATAGGTTTGGCACAAGCAAGTGAGTTTTGTGGGGAAGATATAACCAAATTGTCAGTTAAAGTGGAGGTAAACACAAGGATATATAATGTACGTATACGTATAATGTTTTACCTCACGTCGTGCCTGTAAATTCGTGAAATCAAAACTTCTCCTTTGTGATTGTAAACAAACAAAGCTCCAATCATCTTTAAATTTTACCAAAAAGCCAACCTGGATCTCCAATTTAGTATCGATCAATTCATCATAAAATTTCCAAACTACATATAAGAAGATAGTAAGTGTACAACAAAGTTTCTTTCACTACGAACGCCCTCTTGCTTTGATTTCTAACGAGAGCAATTCAACGCGTATTCTTGGTGGTTCGAACAAAATGGCGTCTTATTTCCATTACTCTGGTCAGCGGTAAACGGAAATAATAAAGTCGAAGCGAGCGCATAATTTAATCCGTGACGACCGCTGATCCTGTGATCGCGTTTCAATTTTGTACTATAGATGAGTCTTTTAATCTTTGCTTTAGCCAGCCTGTCTTGCAATCCAAATTTTCTTCGCACGAAAGCATAGCAAAGGCTGCTAATTCACAAAAACATTAAAACAAAAGGATGAAATAAAGAAGTAAAGAAAGACGGAACGGATATACCATCTATCTTTGCTCAAGCATACAATAAGGTTACTTGATTTTAATATCCCTTCTGTGATTGTTAACCTGGAAAATTTCATATGTGTAATTGTCAATATTTAAAAATCCTTCTCCTGAAAAATCCATTACTCTTTTCTTTGCAAAAAAACGTAATGAGGACGGTATTCTTTCTATTCAGTTTTCATTTTCGAATCTATTCCATTCCTCAGATCATTATTGATGTATTCTCTGAGAGAAATTTAGAAATGATCTGGAAATGAATCGGATCTTTTGGTTTTATGGTTCTATTAAGAAGAGTTAATTTTATTCATAAGTTTATGTATGGTTCCGCACATTTTTTTTTTTTATAAGAACCTAATTTATATAAGACCTCTGCGACTGATAATTTGCCAAAGATCATACTATGAGCATGTTCAGCCTGAATTTATTTGTCAATCAATAAGAATGAATCAAGTTTTAAAATAAAAATTAATTTTATATAGAAAGAATCAGTGCTTTTATCATAAATACAAGCATCACGTAAACAAATTCCAGAATTTCAGGATGAAAAAAAGTTCCTATATTTTGTGATAGCTAGCCTGGTAGACACATTGTTTCAAATTCTCGTCTTATTTGATACTGCGTGCGTTGCTCTTCTTGTGAAAGAGATGATGCCTCTTATACTTTTCGTAGAAAGATTGAAAAAATGTGGCGACCAATCTTGTCAGGTTTTTTTTTTCGGTTAGTTTCAGAGCACAGCGCGTGTCCACTTAGGAAGACTCGGTCTTAATATCAGGTTAACACCATAATATGATTTAAAAACGTTTCGATCAGCTTCAATTCAAAGTCAAAGGAGATCGCATACGCTTTTTAAATTACATTGTTTTGTCCCGCCTTTCCGTTCAATATAATGACGTTGCCATTCGTGACGGCTACATACTGCTGTGGTCTACAAATTATCAACTTACATCCATTTACTCTGGTAACTTCCTGCTTTTAAATTTGAGATGATGTCATCTCGTATAATGGAGATAAGAGTATAATTTGAATCATCAGTTATAATGCAAATGAAATATAATAGAGTAAGGTTATTGAGAGTGTCTATCCTGTATTAATTTGTGTCAATATTGTGTCAAGTTTTAAAATTGAATTATGTTGTGCATTCCATTCAATTCAGCTCGAGTAGCGCTACTTACTTGACTTTCAATGAAAACAAGAGCTATATGGCACTAACACGATTGCTGAATAGTAAAATGTTTTAAGAGAGCACTCTCACATTTTGGGCTTAAATTGGCACAAAAATGAGAAGTGTCATTACATTTGAAAAAATTGTGGGCATCTTATTCAGTACACTCTAATCAGCCACTGTGCAAAATTTTATCAAAATTCAGGGACTTTCACTTTTAGTTTTCGTGCATTAGTTACATAGTAATCTCATTTCCCGCCTATTTTATAGTAGAAGTAATCTGATGATTTTAAACACGATCTCTACTGCGTTGCAATCGTGAAAGAGAATAAATTGTTATATTGTTAAATTTCATCAAGAACTAACAGTAGAGACTAATAAAGTCAAATCAAAGAATAATATTAAAAACGTAAACCAATCACTCTCTCTGACTTTATGCTATTTATGAATACTATCATTCTATGTAAGGTAAATGATGTAACTAGTAAGGTTGATGACTGTTTTCCAAATCCCACTGTTCATTTGGCACCCAAGGCAAGAGTATTAATCATCACAAGCACGACACTCAAAAGAAAAACACATTATACATTATATAATACATTAAGTTATTTTTGATATTCTAGTAGTCACTGGAGATTTCGACACTATCAGTTTTTCTTGCAACAAATGATCACATCCTTGGTACTGCTGTAATAATCGCTCGACACGTTCTCGCAAATCCATTCATCGAACTTTAACTTCTCAAAACCGTACTTCCGTAACTCGATAATCTTTCTAGCGTCACTCGGGTGAAGCACCAGCGCGAACTTGGTGTTACTGTGATTCCACCCTTCATTCAGAGTGCATGTATTGAACACCCACATGGTGTCTTCCTTTTCCGCCCGGATCTCCTTTTTCTTACCGGTGTATGAGCGCCATAGGAATTTATCCGGTTTGTTACCGCATAATCTCACCTTGAGAAAAAGATAATTTGCACACCTGCAGCACAACTCATCATTAACGTATACTTTCTTGTAAAGAAAATCGAACCAATCGACGTACCGGTGATAACAAGGAAGAAATCCAGTATCAATATCGACATGTTCAACAAACCTCTCTAAACCGGTGATCAAGACATTCAACGAGAGATGGAAAGCATTGTCATCGGGTAAGGTGGATATTGATGCTGGTGAAGATACAGAAGAAGAATGCCGTTGGTGTTGGTCAGTTTTCTTATTAGTTTCACATTCCTTTTTCTTCTGCTGTTGTATTTCTGCCACCTCTTTTCTCAGTCTTTGTAGCTCCTTATTCATCGCACTTTTCCCTTCTTTCAAATCTTTAAGCTCCTTTCTAATGGCGTCGTTCTCTTGTTTGAAGACCTGCTTGACATTCTTGAATTGCTTGACTATACCGTCAAACGAATTGCATTGGTCTGCCATCTTGCAATAATCCTTGTGAATCTACGCAATTACAAAATAAAATTTAAGAGAAAATAGATATTTAAGATATAAATCCTCTAATTAACGCTGTCCCTTGTCGTCTTCTTCTAATTTCCTCGAAAATTCTTAAAAAGATTAAATAAATGCATCCCCTAATGAGCAGCGTTAAATAGAAGTTTTATGGTCACATAGTTCAAACTTTCATTGTACACCAGAGTGTGTCAATCAACTCCGGAAGAGATTAAATAAGTAGTTATCCTTGAAAAAAAAAAACTTAAGATAATTGATTGCTAGCTCTCCTTCACAGATGATTGACGCACTCCCGATCCACCTCTGCACACTAAAAGAAAATTTTTTTTTTGTGGGGAGAAAATTTCGACGATTTCGATGATTATCTATAAAAAAAAAATTCCGATTTGATCTGCGAAAGCTTTTCCTATAATGAGCTTTGATGGAACTTCGTGGATTTGTAGCTACATTTAGCTGAGTTGATTTTTGGTTATGGTATTGTCCAAATCTGTCCACAGTACTTTCGAGTAAGTACTTACAAATTTTAGATACAAAGTTTAGACCTTATACCATAATGTTAGTACACAAAATAATGTATACAAAAGAATTTAATGCAAAAATAAAACTCAGGAACTGGAAAGAGAAACCAGTTCAATAACTGTTGAAACTACAAAATAAAGTCTTTACTATTTTCTCTAAACCATCCCTGCACGTATTTCATAATTCTTTTACCTGGTTGTAGTCGAATATAGTTCCTGTCCATTTGCAACCAAGTGGTTTCATCAAGCATGAGATTTTCAAACTGTTCACAAGAAGGTTTGCATGTCTCGACGGATAAACCTAAGGAGGGTTGCAAACGATAAAAATTATAAGTAAAGTATGGAACCATAATGTTCTTATCTCCTACCATCAATACATAAAAGGTTTAATTTGCAAATCACTGAATAGCCTATTGGTGATTCAGATATACTCGTCCTCACTCGTCTTTCGCTTTCCCTATCTCGTACTCTTCCTGTCTGCCTGCCTGGATACTTATGTCATGATTTCAAAGGTGTTGTCTTAGGAGCAGACACCCCCTCAATTGCTATAAAAACCCCTTATCGTTCAACATACCTAATACTTAATTAAAGTGATATTTACCTCTGACTTTGTAAATGCTTCGTTGCATGATTCGTTTGGACACCTGTCAAAAGATAATTTGTCTCATTATAAGTCAATAGCCAACCCTTCAATCTGTATCGGATTGAACCAATAAAATTATTATACACATATATTTTCTATTCATTATGTTTTCTTGCTATATGGTTAAGGCAATATTATTTATTTATTATTATTAATTGAGTTTCAGTTAGTATAAAATCTTGGTATGCCTATAGAAGGTTGTACAATGTGGTTAACAAAAAAGACCAACTTTGAAATGAGATAAAAATAAGTTCATTTACAAAGTGAACAACTACAGAAGTTATTTGATAATGGCCTAGGAGTCATCATAACAACATACCTGACTATGTTTTCGACACATGACCTACAAATCAGATGACCACAAGGCAATTCCATAGCATCCCGAAGTATCCCAGTGCAAAGTAAACATTTTACAGTCTCAAGAGGACCGCCTTCAACAATCTCGAAATCTTGGTGTTCTCCTTTTGAGGTCATTGCTTAAAACACAACTTGGTTGGCTTACGCTAATAAGTGAAACACTGCGAAAACACTTTCTTATACTCACATATCGCACCATGTAGAACGAAATTTTATAAAGTAATTTTGATGTCTTTTTTTTCTGTGAATAAAAAAAAAAACAAGTATTTATATAGGTTGAGAAAAGTGTCCAACTGTTTTGAGGATATGTTTGATGTGACGTAATGAAACGTGGGTGGTTAATTTTCCTAGAACAGATTGAATATTGATTTTCTTGTTTTGCCATGCAAACTTGATTCAAGCAACAAACAATTGCTTTATTAACTCTAGTGTTGTTTGACATTTGCTTGTATAAACCATACATATATTATAAATTCAAAACTCTTTTTATTGGAAAAGAAAATGGAATAATTTCCATTAATACCTAGCAATTGATAGAATCTGATCTTTTCATTGCTTTTTATCCGGGAGACTTTGGACGTAGGGACATAAATACAGTGAAAATACAAATTATTTTTTAGATGCCAAATGCCCAAAAAACTATTCCAAAGAAACGCCAAGGTGATGCCTCGAGAAAACTATAAAACATGCTAAAATGCTCGTAGAGGTGTACCTAGAGAAGCGACAAACACGTTTGGAGGAGAGTGAAAAACAATTATCTTTGAGTGTATCTCAATAAATATTTGTCGTTTTGCTCTCCTACACATGTGTTTGTGTTCACACCTTCATTTCGTTGCTCAAAATATAGTTTTTGCTTATATACATATCTGAGAACAATATAATTATCTTGAATAAAAGAACTCACTACGTCTGTTGTCACATCACAACTGATTCGCTTAGGAACAAAGCTGAGAAATGTTATGAGGAGATTCAGGAAAAAGATTTACAAAACCATATTTACACTTTTTGAAATTTCTTCAGTCAAGTACGGTGTAATCACGATATACTGGAGCTTCTAGTAACTTTTAATTGTTAAATTTTCTTGATAATAAACCCTCGATAAGCCTTTGTCATAACTCGTACAACTGGAACTTTCGGTAACTCGAAAATATTTTCTTTAGTCTCTTGGAGGCTTGAGTTTCTTCGAGTTTTTTTCAATTATATGCTAGACGTTTAAATTCGTAACCTTAACTCCTGTATTATTAGTTTACTAATCCTATCCTTGGCTATTGATAGTGTTGACAGTACTGAGTAATATGACTGTGTAATCGCCTATAGCTTTGTTTTCTTTATAGAAGGGAGGATGTGTTTATATTCTGTTTTTACCAGTTTTCTTAAGAGTATTAAGTTGCGAAATTTGATTGCGATTCATGATTGATTCCTTGTTGTTATACCTAAGTTGAAAGTTGA
>JAUEKX010236365.1:0-22123 GCA_031834005.1 Dendronotus venustus
CAGCAACAGTTCAATCCAAAATAATATTCAAAATCTAAAGGGTAATCCAAAAACAAGTCAAGTCAGCAACAGTTTATCCAGTTTATATGATAGCAATAATTACAGCAATGAGTTAGTTGAAGGTTCTATTAGAAATGGCAGCCACTGTGTTTATGTTTCGATAAAAACACAAGAGTCCAAAGTCCAACTTGCTACCCACGGAAAATGGTGGCGAAAACCCGAAAAAGGTTTATTCTGTTTATGTTGCCTCAACGTAATATATTTTGTTATTTATTATATTTTTAGTATTGTTTGATACAGTTTCTTTTTCCTTTAGGCGTAAGTTTCGTGAGTATAGAAATTTGTGAATCTTTAGGCTTTAACTTTCATGAATTTCAATTTATTTCGGAGATTAAAGGTTGTTAAGTTTTGGAGAAATATCGGATTTCGAAAACTATTGCCAATTTTTGCTTGACATAGAGTTGGGTGAAATGTCCAGAATTCGCTAACATTCCTAAATTTAGCGAATCAATCATTTTCAAATGTCTACTTGTATGATTTTTACAAATCACCAATCGAGCGTCTTCCAGATTTTTCGTGAATATAATTTTTCTCAGTTTTTATTTTCTAGCTATTTTCATCCTATTTGCGATCCAATTTTCATCCAATTTGCGATCCAATTTGAAAAATTGCTTTTCATAATTGTATCATTAGTAACAATGAACATAGTATATATATATAATATGCATGCAATTTATGTAGCATCTAAACTGTATGCTGTCTAATCCTTTTTGTTTGTTTTGAGTCGTATTATGTATTATCTTAAATATGTTTATCGTATTTCTCTTTAGCAAATAACCTATATCCTGATTTCGTTGTAAGACAGTGTATGATTTCAACCGATTACAACACTCTGCAAAGAGGTTGTTCATATGCCAATTTGAGAACAAAGAATCGAGGCAAAAATGTGCCTCTTTTATTCAAACAAAAATAAGAGATTTTTGTACTAAAAGAATGAGTGGACTCGAATTGGCAGTTGTAGCATATGCAAAATACAGGTTTTAAATTTCCTACAATGAAGCCTGTTAAAAAATGCGTTTTGTTTTTCAAAATCATCCTATGGAAAACGAGTGGCAATGCTTGATTTAAAAAGCGAAACGAACGCCCTATTTTGCTATTTAATTGTTGATTGTTTCTTTTAGTTGTTTAATTAATGTTTTGGATTTTTGGCTAGTTTATTATTGTCGAGAATGTAGTGTAAAAATGTCTTTGTTGTGTTATTTAGAGATTTAACTTTCTTTGATCCTTTAAATGCCAGCAGAAACTTTTGGGAAAACGTAGTTTCGAGGTTTGAACTTTTTCCACAAACAGGTTCAATTTTCAAATGTCTTAATCATCGTCGTCCTTTTTGTTTCAAATGACCAAAACTTAAATCCTCCGGTAGCAGAAAAGGTTGTTTGAACTTCAATTATCGGATATACTCTGCGTTGATACTTAAAGTGTTAATTGTATGATAAATAAATTACCGGTATTTGGAAAAAACATGATTAGAATTTGACGCTGTAGTTAAACTGGTATTAACCCTGATGTAGGCTAGAATCTAAATTGCCACTATAATCTTTTATCATCCCTCTTAATATTAGGTAATTTATATAATACACATATCATTAAATAAAAAAGTTGTTGATCATCGAGAAAATGAATAATAGCACAATGGAGTCCGTCACCAAGAGCTTGGGTATTGTAGATTACGTCATCTTTGGCTTAGTTTTGATGATGTCAAGTGTGATCGGTATTTACTTCGGTTTCCGGCATCGGAAGAAGATGACGTCATCTGAATACCTGTTGGCCAATAAGAGCATCTCATGGGTGCCTATCTTTGTATCGTTGGTGGTTAGCTTCTTCTCGTCGGTCGGCGTGATGGGGATAACGGCGAACATGTATTCAACCGGGGTCACATTTTCAATTCACGCGCTCGCCTTCTTCGTTCCCATCACACTAAACGCGGAGGTGTTTGCACCCATATTCAGGAGACTGCAGCTGGTCAGTGTGAACGAGGTATTGTTTCGTTGGCATTGAATTACATTTCGCGTTTTTTAAGCGTCAATAAAAGTAGTTTTATTTCATTCTCTCTTTGTTTTATTTTTCAGTATTTAGAATTACGATTCTCGAAAGGAATTCGCCTTCTTGGATGTTTCTTCTTCTTTATTCAATACGTAAGTGTTTCTTATTGTTTTTCTTATTGTTGTTGTTGTTTATTTATTTGATTCACATTTCACATGTGTAGGAGAGCAAAAAGACAATTATCTACAATAAACCAATATGAGATAATTGTCTTTTTCCTCTTCTTCGCAGTTGTTGCCGACCCTCTAAGTCCGCTCTGATTTCTCCATAATTCTTCATGGCTTGCAAAGATAGAAATCATTCAAATGGACCTAACTGCGAAGATTGCACATTTATCCATATGAATTCTGCATTTGTACATTTGTTTTGGGGGTATTTATTAAATTTAAATTAAGTTAAATTAACCCAAATTCAAATCAATTTTTTCCCTGCAATTCTTAGATTGTGTATTTGGCGATTGTGTTGTATGCACCAAGCCTGGCATTAAAAACAGGTAAGACCCTTTCAACAATTCAAAATACAATCTGGCTAACAAGGGAAGAGCGTATTCAGATTTTTCTTCTACTTGGGCCGCAATTCAGCTGCCAGGCTGCATTTTTTCATGTAAAAACCCTTTTAACCCTTTTAAGCCTGAATAATTTATTCGCGTATTTAAATCTTCAGACTTACCTACATCATGCTTTGCTTATTTTGTTTTAGTGGCAAGCGTTCCCGTCTTAGCATCCATTATAGTTACTGGTCTTGTCTGTACATTCTACACAACTTTGGTAAGTCTACTAGTCTACCCAGCAAAATGTGTGTTTGAAAGAATTTGAATCTATGTAACTGTTTCTTGTTTTCGAAATTTTTACTTACCGACTTTCCGACAGCGTTAAGTGTTTAAACGAAGCGACAAAATAGTCGTCACAAATTTGGGCACACGGTATAACCGATTCCAATATTAAAGCAAAACATTTCTTTTATATTTCTAGGGTGGAATGAGGGCGGTTATTTGGACAGATGTTTTTCAGTCGGTCATCATGATGGTGGGTTTGGTTGGGGCTGCTGTGATGGGCGTTTATAATGTGGGTTCGTTTGAGAAAATCATCGACATAGCAAGCCAGTACGAACGTCTAAAGATAGAGTAAGTATAGTGGCTCTGAAACATGTGCGGAGGAGAGTGAAAAGACAATTATCTTCTTATCATATAGTGTGCCTTGTGCTCTCCTGCATATGTGTTTTGTGCTCTAAATTTGTCTTTGGAACCTCCATACAGACAATCCAAAATGCGTAAACTCTCTCTCTGATTGATTAACAGATAAATTCTGTCGGTAAAACGGCATTCAAGTAAAGAACAAACTCTCTAAAAACTGATACTTCCAGCAAGTGTTTGCGTGAATCGAAGATTTTTGTTCTAAAAAGAGACTTTAACTGTAACAGTTTTTTGCTTCTTCTTTCTTTAAGTTACAATCCCGATCCGAGAGCGTTCCATACAGTGTGGGGATGTTTTATTGGTATTGCATTCTCGGTTGCACCAGTATGGATCATCGGCCAACCAACTGTACAACGTGTGGTAGCTGCAAAATCCCTCAAAGATGCAAAACGGTTCGAAATCTATTATATAACGGCGTATATCAGTGTGTTATTGTGTGTGTGTTTTTTCAAAATGGTACATAAAGTAGCGAAGAAAATCGGGCTTGAGCGTCATTAATTTTAACAATATAGTTCGAACTCAAGCACTGATAGATGACTGATAGATTACAACGTTTTCGGATAGAATTCCTCTAACCATTCATTTGCACTAACCGGCTAAATGGATAGGCTATTATTGTCGTTATATTTTTTGTTTTTTTTAATAGAGCATTGTATACTTCGTTTGTTGGGCTTCTCTTCCTCTTTGCTTTGTTAACCATACTGGCAATGGTCATCTTTGTAACGTACGTCGATTGTGATTTGAAAGAAAGTGGCAAAATCTCCGGCAACGATCAGGTATATTTGAGTAACACTCTCCATCTAAATTTCTATAATATGTACCGTGAGTGGATTTTAAGGGAACAAAACCCCAAGCTCTTCAAAATTTGCTTATCAAATAAGCGTCCATTTAGTAATTGTAACTTATTTATTTAGATAATACAAAAATATTCATACTTTAAGCTTTGTTTTAATACAAAAATCTCTTATCTTCGTTTGAATAAAAGAGGCAAATCTTTGTCTCGATTCTTCGTTCTCCAAACTCGTTTAAGAGACTTTACTATGAAAACTTTACATGGTCTTGAATTGGCATGTTAACAATCTCCTACATATCATTATAATATAAGAGATTTAGTGTATGGTATTAGACGTATCCAATAAAACGTAAACAAAAATATAACTCTATAAATTACATATTCATTATGACGTCCGTCTATGTATGTGCATCGCAATTGCTTGATGTTTTGTTTGATCTCAATTTAGATTCTACCATACTTTGTGTTTGATCAATTTGGCCATTTGCCTGGTGTAACTGGTTTGTTTATGGCGTCTTTGTATAGTTTCACTATAAGGTATGTCGGATTCTGTAGGCGCTTAGTGCTAAGTTTTTTTATCATATGACTATTTATATTGTTTCCGTTCGTCAATTTTTGTTGTTTAATATTAATATTTGTTTTTTTATGCGTTTTTTATGTTAGAATTTAAATTTTAAACTTTATCGGATATAACAATATCGGAGAAAAGTGACGAAATTTTTCAAAGGTGATGAAAATTATATTCGACGAAAGATTCATGTCCAGAACAAAAAGTTTCAAAATAGTTCTTAAAGAAAAGAACACATAATTTAAGTTGCTTGCTTGCTATATTTACGCGGAATAAAAAGGAAGACTCAACAGACTGTTAAACGAATGTGTAATGTTCTCTAGTACTTGTCTTCCTTTATAAGCTTGTTATTATATTGTATTGTCATTCTTTCACAGTACACTATCATCAGCACTGAACTCGTTGTCAGCTGTTTTCCTGGAAGACATTGTCAAGTCATGCAACCCAACAGTAACAGAGCCAGTTCAAACGAAAGTATCAAAAGCTGTTGGTATGTTCATTATACCTTGATATTTACACGTAGATTTCGATAAAATGCAACAAGTCTTGATTAGGAGGCACTCGGATAAGTCTAGCTTTCGCTTTTACTGTTTATGGTTTGGTATGCTTCATTGACCATAATAGTCATCTTCTCTCGAATTTTCTGATAACATCTGAAATACTTTTTTTGTCTCCAATAACTACTATGCAACTTACAAATATGCGCAGTGCAATCTGCCACCGTAGGGTTCTCTTTGTTTTGTACAGAATTTTAAAGCTTTTTTAGGTAAGGCTAGCAAGTTTGATTTCGCTGATTTCCGTTTTATTAAACTTCTTAATCCTCTGTCAATTGACGTTATTACCAAAGTAAAAGCAGTTTTCAGATCTTCATCTCTGGATGTTTGAAGCTTTTGTCAGAACAAATAAAATAGTTGGCAAAAGTATTCCCTTTTGAAAATGTTCAACCATATTGCTATTATTGATCTCATTTTTTTGTCCTTTTTCTCTCATAGCTTGTATTTGTGGTTTAATAGTTACTGGTATGGCGTTTGCTGTCCCTTATATTGGAAATTTCATCATACGTGTAAGTAAATTTTGTTTACCTACGTAGTGCTGATAGCAATGCGGGTAGAAGGCCAATCCACCCGCGCGCCAACATAGCTTCGTAGATAGGATTTCGTACTGTGATCCAAACCCTAATTTTAACTCTTGCTCTAAAGAGACGGTCCTCGTACACTTGTTTTTCCCTGTTTTAAGGTCCAACTTCACTATACGGAAAATGTCATGGAAGTAATTGAGTTCGGCCTTTATTCTCATTTATTGGCAGATAGAACACTGTAATAAAAACAGTGATTTTGCTGTTATTTGTACCAAATATTCACAATTGAGATAAAATTTCCTAGACAACCAAACCAAAGATAACGTTATTGGGCTAATATGAAATCAGACAAATCATTTATTTGCTTGCATGTTGATAATTGTTTATCTAATGGTCGAGTGGACGGAGGATGTAGGGACGTTGAAACAACGTCCATGCAACGTCGCTCTGCTTGGTAGGAATTTAACTAGATCTTGAAGATCAACATATTCAAAGAAAAGGAGTTTCATCTTCTTCTTTGTTCTTTACTTTTTCAGCTGGTTATCCAATTATTCGGGATTGTTGGTGGCCCGTATTTCGGTTTGTTTATTTTGGGTGTGTTCTTTCACAGATCCAACTCAGCGGTAAGTCTAATTTGTTATTATTAAATAAAATCCTTTAAAAGAAAATCGCCCCAAAGTGAAAGTACATTTTTTTCCAGCGCGTGTGCCTCGCCTTTTTGGCTTCCTCGCCCAAAGGTACTTTTCAATTTAAATTACTTGTGGTTTTGTATTCGGACATTTTGTATGTTAAATATACTTAGCATCCGGCACTTAAAGTGTTAATAAGAAATACGACGTATATTTGTAGGCGATCCCTAATTGGGCATTTTTCATGTTTTGGTTTTTTCTTTGTTTTTCTTATTTAATAGGGTGCTGCGGTTGGTTCGATCACGGGGTTAGCCGTTGGTGTTGCTTTAATGGTTGGTCAAATATTTTATCCAACAGCCAAAAATCTGCCACCTATTTCATTGCTTCAGTGTAATAACGTTACCAGGCTAGATCAAGAGTATGTTTACCCGAGTGACCCTGAATACGAGTAAGTCGATGTAGTTATGGTGTCGTAATACGATCGGTGTAAGACAATACGTAAGACAATTTATGCGATAGGAAATGTTAGTGGAAGACATTTCCAGCCAAATCACAAAATTAATATTCCACTTGAATGCAATTTAAGTTGTTCCAATCGCGATGAAAGAAATGTATTATTTCTAAATGAAAGCTAAAATATCTTTTTCAGTGGTATTCTTCCCAACATTGTAAGTATATCATATACGTGGTTTGGCATGGTGACAGTCTTTGTCACTGTCATCGTCGGTATTTTGGTCAGTCTGTGTTGTGGTAGATGTTGCGATCCCCCGTTCCTTGACAAGAAGTTGTTGTACGACTATGGCAACTGTTGCGCTTGTTGTAAGCGGTGTGCCTGTTGCAAGGAGAAGGCGAACTATGATTGCGAAGTCTACGTAAGTGAATGTTTTGTTTTCGGTGAAAATTGAATTTTTTGAGCCTTCTGGAAACGTACGTCTTTTTGTAATCTTTTGATAGTCGCTTTGTTAATTTTGTTACTACTTTCTTTTACTTTGATTTGACAGGATCAAGAATTAATCGGTACGGGTGGCGCATGGGATGGTAATAGGCGATCATCATCGCAAGCTTTCCAATCGTCAAATGCTTAAACAGAATTGCGTCGCATTGTGTGATAGAGAAGATAAAGAGATGCGCAGTATCAGGCAATTTTTGACTGGACAACTTGGCTACATAAAATTACTTCATTGCTTCTTGGTTTTCACGATGGAGATTATGGAAATGAATGGGATTGTATCTATTCTACTTATGGTTATTTTTTACACCAAGTTACTGAAAGGATTTCTGTGAATTTGCAACAAAATTCATTTTTTGCAAAATTCCATTAATGATAACATTGATGATTGTCGCAATGTTTAATTACTAATAAACTAATTTAAATGCCGTATTAAAATTGGATTACATTAGATGGATAATATGAATTGTATCTAATTCACAAATTTTATTGTTCTCAAATTATTGGTTGTTGTAAAGCTTTTTTGCTATGAATCTTTATAGTGATGTGGGTGTTGTTTTTTTAATTAAGAAGCTGTCTTCAAGTGTAATAATTCTATCACCTTAAAAGCTTCTGTGAAATCCAATAGCGTATTCGGGAAAATAGTGTGACTGGCCAAAGCTTTACGGATTTTGACTACATCTCTGTTAGCGGATCACCTTCTTAAAATCCCTCTTGAAATAAATATCTCTTCAAGGCTTCTGTGTATAAGGTATTCTTGAATGGTTAGAAATAGACCAGCAAATGCAAATCGAATAAGTACGATGTTACACAGACGATCACGAAAGAGGTTTTTGGCCTTACACTTGTTTTGATGTTACTGCTTTCCTTTAACTCTCGTAAGCATCGGAAAGCCAACTTTGTAAGATTTTTATAAAATAATTTTTATTTAATCTACCTACCTTATACAATCTGTTTTCTGTTTTTATATATGCAAATATATGAGATGATGATAGATAAGAAATACTTTTAGTGGAAAATATATATATATAATTATATACATATGTATTTAGAACATGTAGATATCTTTGTTTTCATTGCACTGTATGTAGATAATAATTTTGGTTGGAAAACAAATATCGCGTAGTTATGTTGTTACTTACCTTTATTGTGCACAAGATAAACCTCTCCGAACACTCTTAACTTAAAAGGTACATTTGCACTGCACTGGTGAGTGGATTTCGTTAATTACCTTACCCATTGAAGCTAACAACCATGGGAATCTATTAAGCTAAAAAAAACCTTTGGTTTCTTTTTTTGCCATTACGAAGTTACGCTACATTTGTGTAAATAACCGATGCAGTTTAAACTCAAAATATTTATTTTGTTTTTATTAAAGGTTTTGTTTTCAAATGAGTGTTATTCATAATGAAAATTTAAAAAAGCACAAGTTTAATTTGATCTTCTCGTACAGGGCTGTCATGCTGGACGTGAAATGACGAATTATTATTAATATATTTTGTTTCATCCAATATTACAAGTTGGATTTAACACCTCAAGGATTTAATTTTTTTTTTTTTTTTTTATTTTATTTTTAAGAAGGAAGATTGTCTTACCAAATCAAACTGTATCTCATTTTATCTCCATTTAGAGAGCATTTAATAGCAATACAACACTATATTTCGCAAAGAAAGAAAATAATAAGTAGTTGGTCTCACAACAAAAACTGAGGCACTCGACAACAAAGTCAGATGTAAAATAACACTTGACTCTTCTAAAGAAATAAACGGACGAAGGATGCATGTTGCTCAAAAAATAGACATTACCATTATTCGAATCTTTACCATCACCATTCGAAATGAACTTTGATTTAAAATGAAGACAAATAAATGAATAGGCGTTAATTTATATTTTCACAGTATATTAGATATTATTGAATTAACGAACCAAGTAATATACTTAATTAATTTTAATTATATTGTTTCCAAAAAAAAACAAAAAAAAGACTTTACAATGAATAATTGCAGGGTTCAAATAAATTTTCAAATTTGAATACAATTTTTAGTCATGACATAGGCGTCATTTTAACTCATAATACTTCGGTCAAAAAATCTCTTTGTCAAATAATATAAACAAAACTGAAACAAAATGGTATAGGTTTACAAAATATATATTTACAATTCTTTTCCATGCGTAAAATTATAAAAAAACATATATTAGATTTATTTATATAGACTATAATACTAACAACTTATTGATGGAATCACGTTTTATCAACAACAAAATACGAAAATGTGTAATACATTTATTAACAGAAGTTCTTAGGTTTTACTTTTTGTAAACAGCCGTTGATAATAATTGGCTATGATTTTGTTGCCTAAGGGAAATATATATCACAAATCGGTAATAAGCAAACCACCTACAGATAATTTGGAATATGACAAAAAAGAGTGGCTTCCTACTACACTTCCTAGAGGATATATTTTAGATAACATTACTAGAAGAGTACGAAGCAATATGTTATTGTACACATATATTTCGATAAATAGAAGAAAATAAGATAAGAAACTCTACTTTTTTTGGAATCCGCAGACGTTCGACTCTTTCCTATTCAGAATAAAATCCCAGTGGCATGATTACAACTTTATTACAACCAGCGATATAATGGTAAAATGTTGAAAAATTACTATCGAGCCGAACTCATAAAAAAAAAAAAATCCGGACGGTTTTCCTTTACGGTATTGCGTTTTAAAAACTCACTCAGAGTTCACAAAAACAAAATGCTAAACATTGATGAAAATAGTATAAATAATAGTGTGGTCAGTGTCATAAGCAATCCCATAGTGCAACACCGCAAATGATATATAACTCACAGCTACAGCTTTGGGCGAAAATATGATGATCATGATCATGGCCACCATCATCAATCATCATCCATAATCTCTCCATAACCACTACGTTTGTTTTTAACGAACAAAGACGGTTGAATTGTGACAATTAGTGTACTTATACTTGGTGCATGATACTTGTTCATTTCGATACATATATGATACTTTTGCTGTACTCCTGGATATATTATATACAAAGAAGAATATTTTAAGAAATAGGTTAACCTACGTTCTTTTAGATTATTACACGACTTTTATAAGCAACTCGTTTAAAAGCAACTGAACTGGATTTGAAAATTATTAAGCAACTTCAGTTCTGAACGAATATAAGCATAAGCAACCCAAAAAAAAAATTATTAGAAAAATTTGTGTTATTTTAATAAACAATATGTTAAAGTATTTTTCATGAAGTTTCTTGTGTTAGAGTTTACATAATAGATGAAATAGTTTAGATAATAATTTAGATAAATCTTTAGATGCTTTTATCATTTTTCCTTATGCGTAATTACCAAAACTAACCGAACAAAATTAGAATAAGCATTAAGCAACTACTTTAGGTCTAGGTGCTTATAAAAACCGTGTATTTTTGGATTGGAGCTTCTGGTCAATTCACGATATAAGGATAATTTAGAACAACAAACCTCGTATAATCAGTCTCCTTCAATCAGGTTAACATTTGATATTAGACATTAGAGGCGGATCCAGAGTGCATCAAACATCGCCAGAGGAGAGCAAAAAAGTAGTTAGCTATCCTTGAAAAAAACTTAAAAAGGATAATTGATTTATTGCTCTCCTTCACAAACATTTGACGCAATCTAGCTCCGCCTCTGGATATTGGATATCAGTTATACCTCTCAAACATAGGCGATATGCTATAATAGTGCATTATTGTAAAAAGGTATACACAATATTTTTTTTATTAAAATTAAAATTATTTTTTCACTTACACAATCATTTCCAATAAATACCAGTTCCATCCAAAAGTACAAACTCGTCTATAAAAACCATTAAAAGATGTTTAGAAGTTTTGTAACACACACATTTCCATCCTCTAAGGATATACATCAGAAATGTATTTCAAATGAACACAAGTCCTCTAAAAAAAAATTTCTTTGTGCATTAAAATGTAAATTGTAGAAATTTAATGTAAATCCTTTTCCAAAAGTACCTGAGAAGAATGAGTAATAAGATACTTTCTACTTACATTACTTTTGGTTTTACATCACCTTGAAATTTTTGTCTTGACACTATAGTATGCTATAAAACAAAAGTATAATTATATAATTTTAATATTTATTGTGATATTGAAAGTCAATTTATTTGAACCTTAACCCTATAAAGTATGGGCCTTTTGGTCTGCTTCCAAGTATGGGATCATTATCAGGATGCCCCCCTCCCCCCTCCTCTATAATTCCTGGAAAACGACTATGAAATATGGCACACAAACTATTTCGTTTACTATTTAAGGAATAAAAATTAATCCTTAAAAATTATTTTATGACGTCAGCAAAAATGTCAAAAAATATCAGGTTCCTCTAAAAACTGTGTTTTCTTCTTTATATATATAACACCTCATGATGCATACATAAAATTTCATTTAATGTAAAGAAATCTAATCCGGAGCCTGGTATAAAGTGTATCCATAATAAAACCGAGCACTGTGAGTAGGTCAAAAACATCGTTTTAATTTCTGCAAATCATATTCACGATTTTAATGTCTTTCTTCTTGTTGTATTGTTGGAGGAATTTTATTGTCAGCAGTAAATTATTTTTTATTTTTGAAATGTGTGGCACAATGGTCGCACTAAAACAGTAATTGTTATTTTATATTGTTATTTTATATCAACTAAGAAGTCTCAAAGGGAATATTAAAACTAAGTAAAATGCAATTTTTTAATTTTTGATGGTTTTTATCTAAACATTAACAAGAAAATGAATAATCCCGATACTCTCATCGGAATACAAAGTTTTCGGCTCCAAGAGTTTTGCCATTTTGTTATATAATTGGAAACAATTAATAACAAACATTACTTTAGCATAATTAAAACTCAGTATTTTTGAGCTACTCACAGCGTTCCGTTTTTTAACAGACAAACTGTTTACACTGGTCTACTGTAACCCTAGGGAAAACAGCACAAAACACTTACATTCATAACTGCCCGACCAGAGATGTGAAACTTCTCGTTGCCACTTATAATAGAAGTATTTAGAAGGAAACGATTCCAACTAATATCTTGTTGAAAGTCTGAAATTTCCGCTTTAAAGAAATTATCGTTCTGGATTTTAAAAGTCATCTGTGATGAAAAAGAATTGAAAAAAATAAACAATCAAAAAACTGCATCATCATGCTAGAGCTATGAGGTAATTCGAATAAAAGAAAAATTCAAATTAAGATGAAGAGAAGCAAACCGAAAATAAAATATCAAAGGGAATGGTAAATAAGAGCAATATTTTCAATTAGGTTGTTGCAAAATTAATTACTTAATCTGTTTGATTGTGATTTGATTGTAAAAGAACTAGCAATACAGAAAAGAAACAGCAGAACATGAGGACAACGGAACTTACTGCAACATCAATATATGGTATTGATTTCAAGTTTTCGGGTATGTAGATGTGCGTCGAATCCAAACCAATAATATCAATAGTAACAGATCGTGGCAGGAGAAAGAATGTCACCAGAAAAGCAACCAATATACAAACAGCAAAAGTTATACCAAGATATAATTTCCTATACAATCAAAAGAGAATTATAAACCAAAAACATTTAGAGCCGATCGGTGTATTGATGTCATAGTTAGAAGATACAATGGAGGTCTTTATACAACAAAGGTCATCATTTTCTTGGTAATGATCAACATATAAGATTTATAAGTATTCCTCATGTTATCCAGCTGACGAGAAATTTATATTTTAATTGGAAATATTAACTGCCCAATGTAATTGAACCGATAAACATCAAAACATAATTTTTGCATATAACTATATATATATCTATTATTTTAAAATAAGTCAAACAGTATAATATTTCAAATAAAAAATTGCAGTAACAAAATCAAATATATATACGTTTTTCTTGGTTTCAATCTTTTGTCACGCACGGGTATCAATGCAACCATACTGTCTGCTTGACCTAATAATAAAAATGAAAAAACAAACTTTAAAATTTATCATAGTTTCACGTACAAACACTAAAAAGCACCTTTTATATATTTCTGAATTTTCAGTGGCAAAATAGTTTTGCAAAATTTTAAAAAATTCAACCACAAAAACTTTATTCAGAATTATATATTATTATATATGAACCGCAAACATGTCCTCCTGTAATCATTTTCTTCCTACAGTATTCAGGGTTAACATCATTTTCAGCTTTTGTTTAGTGTAATAATATTCATGACTGAAAAAGGATACCATGGTATAAGCATACCAAGAAGGAGAGCCAAAAGTAAACTAAATTGATGTATATATAGGCGGGAGAAAATTGGTAACAAAATACTTCAAGGGAAAAATTGAGGAAAAATACTTATCGAGAAAGTGTTTTGGAAAAATATAATCCCTTGTCAAAAATTAGGTTAACAACTATAAAAGGAATGTGAACAATTAAATAGAAAAGATAAGTTTTTCTGCTAGATTATGGCTTTCATTATAAACACTTTATTTAAATAAGACATACTTTGAGTAAGTTTTCCCTTCCCTTTACAAGTAGGGCACTGTAACGTCATTTTGGATGCAAAATCCTCATATTTGTGTTCTGCAAGACCACCACTACTACTGCTACTTTTGCATGGCAGCTGCTTACTTGATTGTTGGCTATCCATACTATCATTGCGGATGATCGGCCGTTTGTCTATGTTCACTCCAGAGTGATCCTCATCAATTGGATCAAAGTGCTCATAAGTAGAAGTCAATGAACTGTCGTCGTCAGTTTCTATTATTGATCTTACCATTGTGTCTGATTAATAAAATTTCTTATCTAGTAGTTGTGTTGTATCTATGATCTCTTATTACCAAATTTCTTTATTTTTTATTTTTCATTTAAAACAAGCTGAAAGAAACAAAAATAATGTCAGTAGGTTATACTGTAGATATTATAAATTTAAAAAAATGTAAAAGCAACTGCTTTTATAAGACAATTTGTTAAAGAACTAAGAAGTTTATATTGTATACTAAAAGTTAGATGCTAAAATTACTGTTACTTAAATTCTCTAAACTATAGGCTTACAATTTGAACTATTTTAGGAAAATTACTTGCATTTCAAAGACTTCTTTGATATCAAAACTAAGAAACATGCTGAATAATATTCATATCCCAAAAAATAATTGTGCTTTGTTCCATCAAACAAACGATAAATAAGAATTATACTTCATTTTGGTTTTATAAAAGCAATAAGGGAAAAGTCCTTACTTTTATTATGAAGCTAAAACTGACACTGTTATGATAAAAAATCTTTAAAAAAATATATACAGTATTTATCTCTTAATAAAATCAACAACACATGAATTGTTTACTTTGAAAACAAAACACTCAATTTTAAATGTATGTAAGAACCTAAAAAATCCCTATGTAACAAATATTATAAACCCTATAGACCCTAAAGACATAAGAATGGGAGAGGGACTTGAATGTTTTTGTAGCATATAATATATACCTTTTTTATTCTAGATAATACTAATTGAAAACAAAAGAAGTTATGTTCTAAAGTTTAATATGTTTTATAAAAAATTATGCTATTCAAAGTGTGAATAAGTTACACTCGTCCATTAGGCTAATTTATCTGAAACAGGAATTTTGAACTTTTCACTTGTCTCCCTCTTCTTTTGATGGGTGCGAACCCATTGACGGTAGTCACTTAGGCTTTTTATTGATTCTCCATAAAAGTCATCTTCAAATTTGGAATCTCCCTCAAATCTGTATTTATCAAGTCTCTGTAAAAAGTCTGTATCTCTTTCATGTAAATTAGTGGCAGTTTCCCTATTAAACTGTGCCCATAAGACTTTAAACACATTCACACCAATAACATAACCTAAGGCACCACTAACACAACCTGTGATTCCAGTAAAAACAAGTGGGTCCAGTCCCATCACTAACTGTACACTTTCAGGCGTTGCATCAAACATATCAGGTTTTAGGTATGCCATGGTCATAGATGCAGCAGTTATTCCACCAAATGCAAACGGGATAGCAGCTATTCTCTGTTTAGTTCTTATGGATCTCTTTAGTTTCTGGTATTCATCAAAGCTTAAAGAAAACTGCTTATTTTGTGCATCTTCTTCAGCAAAACAGCTTTGTGTTGAGTGAAATAACAATTTTGAATTAGTTACAGGACTACACAAGGAAGGATTCAGAAACTTCCATAATGGTATATAAGTTCTTGTTAAATGTTTTGTTGCCATCTAGGTACACAAACAAAATTGAATATATTTAATATATATATTATACTAATACATACACCTTAATGATTATACTTCATACATCTGTTCTTATGCAAAATGGATGGACTATTTATATGGATTGCAATTATGGTTATATTGTTAAGTTTTACACAGACATTTTATGTATAGAAAAATTTATAAATACATCTAATACTCTCTATGTTATACTCGTAAAGAGATTATAGAATGAGTCTCACTCAATAGAATAATCAATAGATAAGGATAATGGAAATAATTATGATAACAGTAATGCTTGGTATAACCTTGGGTGATTAAACATAGATCAGGTATTTCTTTGGTGTCAAAACCAAGATGAAAATACAACCAATTAATATCTATTTCTATATATATTTAGATAAAAATTATCATAACTTTTAAATATGATCAACAGACCGAAATTATCATCTTCCTGTTATACTGTCAGGATCCCACAGGTGCTGGAATTAATTAATCAATAAAACGCCCTTACATATATGGGCATAAACTTATTGCAAGGGCTTATAAAATAATTACGCCCACACATGCCAGTTTAGATTTTGTTTCAACTGTGAACCTAAGATGATTTTGCTAAAATTGAGCTATGCACCAGACATAATAATTTAAAGAAAAATTATTTTTTGAAGTTGCACTTGGGACTTACTTGGCCAGTTTGGTTTATACAAATGCAGTCATTTTGCACAGAATTAAGTGCCTTGTACAGAAGATAAAGGGGGGGGGGTGGCATTCGTATTTGTTTTGCTAACAAGTCTGAAGGTCAGTGAACCCCAAACACTGAATACCTACATGATTTAAGACTGGTGTCTCATTGTGTGTCAACTTTTCATTTTGAGGGTGAACAAATCCCTTTTTTCAAAGTAAAATCAATTCTGGTATAAAAGGTTTTTAAATCACTTATGGTTTGTTTGTGGTGGAAAAAATTGTTGTTTAAAAAGAAGCACTATCTTTTTTGAGCGCACAATCAATAAAATACATAGGAAATACCCTAAATAAAAAGCAAATATTTTGTACTTTATTGTAATGTGTCAAGAGTAAAAGCGTTTTTAAAAAAGAAACTGTTGTGCATGTAGAATGTTGATAATGTTGATAGGAAGTGCAAGAATTTGGGATGTTTTTGATTATAAGATTTGAATGGATTTTATTATTTGTTGGAAAATTTATATAGTTGACCTGGAAAATTTTGTTCAACCTAGAATTTTTTTGTGCACTTGATTAGATTTTTAGGATTTGATATTTTGTTGGCTGCACTTGCACTTGAAAATGTAGGTCTGTTTCACCCAAGATCTTGCCAAAGTCTACTGCCAAGAAAGTGAAAGAAAAACCAAGAGAGTTTTTACCATTTTCCAAAATCTGTTCTACTTTTTGAGATATTTGCTCTCAAGTCACAAATTTGCACCATTTTTTCCACCACAACTGCCATTTAAAAATTAATTTCTACACTTTTGATATTGAATAATTTAGTTCTGTATACCACATTAGAAAATTCTCTGTTCTTATATGGTATATGGATCCATTTTATTTTTATTTGCAGTGTGTGGATATACCAAGTATATATAGAAAAAACACTTTGAGAGATATGAGAGAACTGTACAGTTAACAACGAACCAATTAAAGCCTAGTTTAAACACAAAGGATATAGGAATATAGGAGTAGGTCATTGGTAATTAAATTTTTGATTATCAGCAATTAGTAGATAATTACAGTTTTATTACCATTGGCTTCTGGTTTCGGATTTCTTATTTTATATCATAGAGAGTTTTTGTGGATAATTGCGCAACGAAGGCAGGACTCTCATTGATAACAGTCTGATTAGTACTGAAGAGACCATCCTGGGTAAAAATTCGTAAAATAATAATAATAATACTGTTGATACTGTTTTGAGCGAGATTTATATATATATATATATATATATATGTACAATCTTTTTAATATTTTAACAGTTTTTACTGATATATATATATGTTTTATATATTTTAGACCTGAAGATGGAACCATGTTCCAAAATATATCGTTAACCCTTTAAGATATATATATCCGACATCTGGGGTCAAAAATACCGTGTCTGCTTCCAGGAGCCGTAACTTTTGACCACGTCAAATTGAAGGTCGATGATTGAGGCCCCGTTTGGAAAGGATGCCTTTGACACTTCCAATACTTTTTTCTGAAGTTTTTGAATCGCTCCTAGAATTAACAGCGCGGGATTAGCCCGGACTCCGATCATTCATAGCAGCCTGGATTCTTTTTTTTTTAATTTCAAGCCTCTCATAGACTTTTTGAGCACTCCTGCTCCTAAATATTTTCTCGAATGCTCCTGAGATCTCATCGAAATGGGACATCAATTCCAAACAGGATTGAGGCCCCATATTAAAGAGAATTCAATTCCCTGTCGAATGGTTCCAAATACGTTCGGATTTGATCAACACAGCAACTTTTAGTGCAATTTGAAAATGGGACTTACTGCTCAATTTTCAATATCTAAAGGGTATTTTTTCAAAAAGGGACGGCATTGTTAGACAAATTTTTTGTTTTGATTAGACATGTGTTGGAACCACAATGTTTCTTACTTATTCATTGCTTACAATTGAAAAAAAAAAATTAATAAAAATATATATTTAAGTAAACAAATAAATACTATTGCCACCAAATGACTGATCTGCCATAGAGCAGACATATCAAAGTTAGGTCAAAGTCCTTACCTTACACTCACTAGATAGCACTCTCACTGATCTGCGCATATTTTTGTAAAAAAATTGGATTCCTGAAGGATATCTTATTTATTGAACCGCGGGGTGCGATGGAGTTTTAGCCGAAAGTCAAGTAAGGGTTTTTTTACGGAGAACACTCCTCACTCGTCAAGCTCGACGCATTATCACGCTTTCACAGCCTCTAATAACTTTAAGAGAAATCAATCACAGGCTAGATCGAATGAAAAATGTATGATCGATCACGTGTATTTGGCTTAACAAGAGTTCATAACATGTTGAAAGAAAATATGAAAACAATGGAAATTTTTATAGATTTTATTTTAATATCTTACTTGTTCAAAACATATAATTTCATGCTTTTGTCGTCGTATTTACAGTTTCAGCAAGCATATCCGGCACACACCAACAGAACTTTATTCTTTCAATATGGGCATCAAGCAAGACGTTAGAGGGCCAATGCAAAGATTATGAAGCTATCTATAATTTTAGTTAGTTTATAAGGTAAAATGTTATTAAAATGTGCCATCTGCCACAATACGCGTGGAGATTGATAAAAGAATGCGTTGGCGCGATTTTTCGCGTTTTATGATGTGATACTAAGTACAATTGCAAAATAAACTATGCAAAAAAAAACCATTACTCCTCAACGTGTATCCAGTCAAGCACACTCCACTGTAGTATTCAATTCTTAGGAGTCCAAAATACGAGCATCTGTCTGGTTGCACCCACTTTAAAAGGACAAATTTATTTTTAAAATTTTTGAATTTTATTTTCGGATAAGCCGATAATTCATATATAATCAGAAACGATTCCCGTGAGATAAATCTATGTTTAAAATAAAAACCTACTTGGTCGTAAAGTAAAATGCCTCCTGTTTTTATTAATATATCATGTAATTTAATCACATTAAAAAGTCAATATCTACTATAACTACAAAAATCGCCATGCGATTGATAACGTAATTCTAGTTGTTCCCAAACCTTTTTGTTCAGAATTTTTCTTGCAAAACACCCATTGGCTGCTTTCAAACATAGAAAAATATTTTGCAAATACATTTTGTCTCGATACCTTTACGTCATTTAACTCTTTTGCATAACGAAATGTTTAATAATGGTTAATTTCCTGTAATAAGGTACATTTTGTCTCGATGCTAGCAAATTACCTTATTTAATCTATAATTGCACTAGAAAAACACTCGACGTGTTTCGCAGTCAAAAAAAACAAACAGAGGACAAGCAAGGCTACCCTCAAATGAAACATTTTAAGAAACAGATGCTTTTCAATATTTGATCAGATATAGATCATATAATAATTCTTTTATTGTCAAATCAAAAATGCAAAGAGAGTATCAAAAAGTTAAATTTTCGTAGAATAAGTTATACAATGGCCTTACGACATAATAAAGTCAAATTCGTCGCAGAACGTCCAAACGTATAGAAATCTCAAAGTCCGTAAAGTATTTTGTATACATCCTATATAAGAAATGTAAGCTTCCGGGTTTTTTAAAACTTGCCAAAATATTGCACGAAAATATTATTGTTTTGTGGTCAAAGTTCAATTTTAAGAGCTTCAGAATCCACATTGTTTACTTAATTAGGTTTCTTTAAAAATAAAATACGTTTATCTAAACACTTTTTAAATGAGTTCTTCGTCGAACAACAGGTAATTGGTTAATGAGGTCATCGTTACTGCAATTTTTAATAATATAATAATAACAAATATAATTTCATAAAACTATTTCTAGCATATATAAGAAACAGATATTCGGTTTCGAAAGTATCGCAGGGTTTTCCTGTAATAACAAATTTTAGCGGAAATCTTCAGCGCTGAACATACCCTAAAAAAAGAAAAATCAGATGTATGAATATTAGCGAGGCAGCGTGGTTACTTTAAAATTCACTATTTATTGACCCATAATGCAATATAGTTGTGGCTTAAATCCTAAGAATAATTCAGTCTGCATGAAATTTTGTTAATGATATGATCAATACAGAAAAAAAAATAATGATTCACTTTTGCTCTCTTCAATATGGAATCTTTCGACGAGTCGTAAGGAAAATCTTTCGATGGAATCTCAAGAACTGAAGGGATTGGTAAAGTATGATTGTCTATGGCAGGTCGAATTTCCTCCGCTATCTACATAAAAATATACAAGAAAGAAGCAAGAAACGTAAATAGCCCGCACAATAGTTTACAGGAATACTTTTACTTCGACGAATAATTTCAAAGACTGCTTTAACAAAAATAGGTTGACAACTTTTGTTTACATAACCCTACGTACTTATACCGAAAATGTGACTCTTACTTTCTGTGTAATCATAATGATTGCAATATCTTGTCTGTTAACAAACGAATTAAAAGCTTCTTCGATATCATGAATGGTCGAATCTAAAGAGAAAGATTATTAAAATGTGTTTATTTAACATTATAAACCTTACCTTTTTAATTTTATCTTTTAACTTCTTTTTTTAACTTCTTTTTTATTCATGCACAACATAGCTAGTACTCAGAGCAAAATTTGTAACTTATATTATTAATAATTGTGTACTGTATTATGAACAAAATATTGATTATTGAATATTAAAATCTTTGTAATTCATAACATTTTTCATCTGAATAAGAATTTGAGTAGTAATCAAAACCTTTTGTCACAACAAAGAAGTTTTTCTGTCTTTTGGCGTTCAACTCTCCAATGCCACCAAGCAGAAACCCAGTGCATGTGTCCTATGGTGAAAATTTAAAAGAAATAAGAAAAGAATTTAAGAAAAATAAAATAAAACACATACAGGTTACAAAGGAATTGTTTGCAAACGGTTTCTTTGTTGACATCAATGTTGTCAGGTAGTAGTAAGATAGGTTTAGAGAAAATGAAATAATGGAACAATTGGAATTATCGAAACTTTAAAATAATATTTTAGGTCTGTATTACTGCAGAAGAGAGAACACAGAAGTCATACATAGTCATAGTCAAACCTTTATCAACAATCAAATCCTTTGCTTTTTTTTTTTCATTCTATAATGCTATTTTTGATGGATGTTCAACAGTGTGAATCAAAAAACTTGGAGCCCGTATACAGTGACTACTACACTTTTTTGCTGTCATAAAACATGTATATAAGTGAGTGCTGTATATATATAAATAAAGAATGAATCTAAGAAAGATTTTTTGGTTAAGAAGAATACAAAAGTACAAAAATATTTCATTTTTTAAGCTCTTTTTTATAACGTAAATGTCAAATGTTTCGCTCGAGGGTATCTGCTCGTAATTGCTTTTTGTTTCTTTAACCGAGAAGAGCAGTGTTATATTTTATTAATTTTATTGACAAAAGTGTTTTGATTCACCCTGATATGGTATGATTTAATATCAATAAATGTTCATACTAAACATTAATTTGAGTAATTAGTGCCATTTTTGGTAAAAAAAGTCAGTAATTCTATTTCACACATATTACATGAATCAATGAATCAGTTGTTGTTTTTTTGTGTTTTTTTATGTTAAATTTTCCAGTCTAGGGTTTCTTAGTGATTTTCTAACTTTTTCCTTAGTTATCCTTAAAATTGTTTTTAGATTTTTTAGTTGAGGATTGTATAAACTAAAGTATCAGAAAATGTTGGATTTTCATTTACCAAATGCTCTTTTTAATAATTGATCAGAATAAAGAGTAACACCTCTAATAATTATAATAATAACTATTTTCCTTAGCTAAGTTTAAGGCCAAGAAGATTTTGCTCAAAATTTTGGCAAATCATTGCAACTTTTTGTTTATAAAAAATATGATTGTGTAGTAATTCAATAAAAAACCAGTAACAAA
>JAUEKX010236366.1:0-10244 GCA_031834005.1 Dendronotus venustus
TACTGATTTCATTGCTATATTTATCCTTCAAATGAAATGTTATTTCAGTTCTTGTTGTCTTCAAAATCAAAATTCTGTTTTTTGTTATTACTATTCGCATCAAAATGAAAGGATAACAATTTTTCTGATTTACTTTCCAACGTTTCAGATCCTGACCACCCTCGTCAACGGACTGTCCATTCCTGTTACTTGCAAGATTCGTGTATTTCCAGAGGTAAGGAGTTACACACACACACACACACATGGACGGAGACGCATTGGTTTTTTTTTAGGTGGGGGTATGATTACAGAGAACCTGGATACTCTCGAGTTCGAGTTGAGGTGGCCAAGTGGTCAAGGCATATTACTGAGACCCAAATAACACACGGTTGAGTCCCACTTCGGCACTTCATATTTTTCCTTGGACAAGAAACTTAACGAATTGCCTATGTTGCAGCGCTGCTCTGCGGCTGACGCGCGGGTCATTCCGGTCTTTTTTCAGAATTGAATCCAAAATGACAATGAGCCCATTGGGACAATAAAGACAAATTTTATTATTTTTTATTATTTATTAAACACCCTAACCACTATGCCACAATTGCTCCCAATCTCTATCTGCAGCTGAATGTTTCTTTTGGTACTGTACTGTATTTACTTTAGTAGTAGTAGTAATATGGCGATGATGGTTCCAATGTGATTTGACTGTGACTGTCCTCCTCCCCAGCTCGAGAAAACCATCCAGCTGGTGAAGCTGATCGAGAAGACGGGTGTGTCGGCCATTGCTGTTCATGGCCGGACCAAACAGGAAAGGCCGACCAACACCAACAGGAACGATTACATCCGAGCTATCGCTCAGGCTGTCAGCATTCCCGTCATTGCCAAGTAGGAAGCTGTTTTTGAGTCTTTAACATATCTATATGGAGTTCTTGAACTATTTTATTTTCTTGTTTGTGAAATCGAATTGAAAAGTCTAGTTTACCTGCACTATTGTAACTCTTTGAGGTCAGTAAGTAGATACAGTGTGCAGGCCTGTAAATCTTCAGCCAATTATTTTCTGATTTCAGAATTTTCTACTATTATTATCCAAGTGGACTGAAAAGCCATTATGTTTTGTTTCCACATTGCTATTTTCATTGGGATATGAAACTGAAATGTTTCAGCCAACTTTTTAAAATTTGTTATTTGTTACACCCCTGAGTACGCCTCGACTAATGCTTTATAAAACCATGTGCGATGGTTGACCCCTTTTGTCCTTCGTTATTTCCACTTCCAGCGGTGGCTCCAAGGGCATTGCATCATGGGAAGACGTGTGTCGGTTCAAAGAGGAGACGGGAGCCAGTTCCGTCATGTTAGCGCGGGCAGCCGAGTGGAATTGTTCCGTGTTCCGGAAAGAAGGGCCCCTACCAGTGACGGCTGTCATCAAACGCTATCTACATTACGTACGTAGTATTACTATTATTTAGGGACATTTATTAGTTCTATAATTACTTTAATGCATTATAATCCACCTTCATCCAAATTTTGTGACGTGGGTATGGTCTTTTTCATTCAATTATTGTATATATAACTATTTTTGCACTCTTCATTCTGGAGTGTATCTATCCTTTTCACTCTAAACGTTCTACACCTTAAGAGGTCCCTGGAAATGGAAAGCGCTTGTGTCTTTCGTTTTATTATATATCAGTTTAAACTCTCTATTTGATTATCACTAACTATTACACCTACATACCCATCTTCAGACCTGTAAATCTTCAGACAATCCCATATTAGGGACTGCTTTACTAAACATTAGAAAATAAATGTTTGTTTTTATTGAAAGTCAACTGTACTTTAATCCCTTTCTTGAATTGGGGGAAAATTTTCAGACATTTTTGTGATGGGCTATCAATTTACAGGTCTTTCATCTTGCATTTTGACCATATTCTGTTTGTCCCCCAGGCGTTGACCTATGGCAACATGGCACTCAACAGCAAGTACTGCGTGCTCCAGATGATGCATGACAAGATGAATGACATGCCGGAAGGGGACCGGTGTCTGGCCGCAAAGTCACACCAAGAATTCGTGTAAGGGTTTGAGTTTGAGAATGAGAATGCGACGAGTTTTGGAGTTTCCTCCAAAAGAAATTAAAAGTATCTTGAGATATGTTTGCTTGTAAGTTTAAAATGTAAATTATTCTGGCCTGTAAATCTTTAGACAATTGTCTAGACTTTGTACTATCCAAGTGAACTGAAAAGCCATTAGTTTTTGTTTCCACATTGCTATTTTCATTGGGATATGAATATATGAAATGTTTCAGACTATTTTTTCATTTGCCATTTACACCCCTGAATTATCATTATTATTAGTCTTATGTTTTCTCTCAGCACTTGATTTAATCCGACCGCCAATCTCGATCAATACTTTTCAATTACCCAATGATTTCTATTTCTATCTAGTTGTAGTTGAATGAAACAAATTTGTAAATGTACTTTTGAATTCCTGTTCCTTTTGTGAATTTGTGTAAAATATATGTATCAATAGCTCCCCTTGGGTTGAGCACTATTTTTCTATGTCTACCAATTCTGTTTGGATCTTCCCCTGGATTTCCAGCCAGTCTATTTACACATTAGTTGTAGTTGTATATATTTTTGGTCTGTCACAGGACTATCTGGGAGATGCAGGACGAGTATGATGCAATAGTCGAATCTCAACGGAAAAGACGAGCAGAGTTAGCTGCCTTGCATCGGAGGAATAACAATCATGGCATCAAGCGACGAAAGCTGGACAATGGCAACGTGTACATTGAACTTCCTGTGCGATATGACAAGTAGGTCCATTTTCACTTTGCCTAAAACTAAAACTAACCTGAATTTTCTTCAGTTGTTATTCATTTTTTAAAGTTGCTTCTTTGATGGAGAGTCTGTATAACAAAAAACAACCACTGTGTTCAGTTACTGGTACCTTCTTTGTTTGAACAATGGCATGTTGTTCTAAGCCTGAATTCTAACAATTTAAAAAAGAAATTTAAAGTAAAAATGTTTTTAGTGATTACTGATACTGATACAGTACCAATTTTCTTCAGGAAAAATAATCTAGAATTTGTAGGCATTATTCCTTGACCCTTTCCCTTTTCCAATATACCTGTAGGTTTGGCCGACCTTATTTGTGCCGTAGGCAGGAATAGACGCGAAGCTTATTTCTGCCATACAGACCCTAACCCAAACCCTAAAACTCTAACCTCCTAAGACTCTAACCCTAAAGCCCTAAGACCCTAACCCTAAAACCTTAAAACCCTAACCCTTTGTTCGATCTTATTCTTGCCGTACGGCAGGAATAAGCACTTCGTTTAGTTTTAGTTGTCATTATAGTGATTAAAATAATGTTAAGAAAAGGACAAATTAAGTTTTGACTAGAAAGACTGACTCAACGAACAGAGAATGGAGAGGGATTGTTTGACGAAGAGTGATGGGGTTTTTGGGAAGATAAAAGTCAATAAAGCTGGCTGGCCATGGCAAGCAAAAAGAAACGGTAGATGAGAAATAACTGAAACTGGAGGGAGAATTTGTTTTCAACGTGTTTTCTCATTGCAGGCGGATGTATTCTTCAACTTTGACCCCAAAACAAGTCCTGAACAACTGGGTGATCCAGGAGAGAATTGGGAAACTCAAATATGAGACAGTGAGTATAAAATATTGTACCGGATAGCCCTGTAGATAACAATCAAAAGTTCCAAAGATGTGAAGAGCTCATCTGGACAGAATGTGTAAACAAATGTTGTACCGAAACCGTATGTTACCGTATAAGTTATAAAACGAGCAATTTCATTATAAATGGACTGGGGTATATATATATATATATAAATTACAGACCTTTAAAATGTTCAGCCAATTGTCTGATTTCAGACAATCCCATATTAGGGACTGCTTTACTAAACATTACAAAATAAATGTTTGTTTTTATTGAAAGTCAATTGTCACTCCTTTTCTTAAATTGTGGAAAATTTTCAGACAATTTTGTGATGGGCCATTTACACAGTAAGTCTGATATCATTCATCAGCTCTGGATAAGTTTTCAGATTGTTGCTATTGCCAATTGTTAAGCAGAAGAACAATTTTAAACCGTTGTTACTGTTAGGTAGGTCTACCTATATTTTGATACGTAGTCACAATTTTTTCATTTCTTATTTTTCTTCAGACGCAGCGACCAGAAGACAGACTGTTCAACAGTTGCGTTACACTGGAGGGAAAAACTTTCTCACATCCTTCCTGGTGTGTATGATGATATTAATATTGATATAGTGGGCGCCGGATTCAATGAGAAGTCGGCTACAACGAGGCCAGTTGAAATCTCTGTATGTGACCTTTCGTTATACCCGAAGTCGCGTATAAGGAAAGGTCGCATAAAATAAGATCATGTCGTCAGTCCTGACTTCCACTATAATGGTCTTTGGGATAGCCTCTCTTTCCCATTCAGTCTGATCCTTTCAATTTCAATGGCACAGTAAAAGTAGTAAAGGACTTGAAATGCACACACACACAAATACAAATTAAATGTACCGATACTCGATGTGGGATACACATAGATTAGTTAGATGAGCGTGTTTCTGATAAGCTCCCCAACTCAATTTAGTTGTTTCCTTTGTTTTGATGATGGGTCATAGTAAATAGTAAAGTAAATAGCAAAATGACGATGGGTTACCTTACGAAACAATACATTTTTCTGTCTCTCAAAAATATGTCTGCAACATTTTCTCACTGATCTTATCTTTGATTAAATTTGAAAACTGTATTTTTCATTCCATTTTATTTTTACTGCATGTAAAAATGTTTGACATGATTTTATTTGTTGTATTTCTATAATTTCTTCTTCAAGGGAAAAATCGAAACAGACAGCAGAACAAGCCGCTGCCATCGCATGTCTCATTGTCAATGACAAAGATGACGGAAGGCGGAAGGAGTATGCGGAAGAAACACAAGAGCTTCACAGGAAGTGCAAATGTCTTTTGGCCAATGACAATAGCACAACTGAAGGTGGTGATCTGTCCATAGACGATTCTAAAAAGGACGAGGAAAGCAGCAGCTCAATTCATCAAGACAACCAGAATGGCGAGAAGTCTCCGAGCTGACAGTGACAGAAATAAATATTTTATTATATCATTTAATCTTTTCTCTTGTGTTTGTTTGTTTCTGAAATATCTCTCTCTGTACTATTACCGAAGTGGCACGGGTATGACCAATAACACACGTGTATCGGTAGCCTATGTTTTCACAACAAACACAGGAGCTGCTTCGATAGGCATTCAAACCACCACAATAATTATAATACAGTGACATCTGCAGCATATCTGTCTGAAGATTGAAAGGTTCAGGGTTTGAATCCTGGCTGGGTCCGACTTGGAGTCCTTGCGAAAAATATTTTACTACACAATTTTTCTCATCCTATCAGTGATCAGTATCAGAGACAGATGTAAAATTCAGAGCTCTCCCTGTCTTCAAAATTGTGTCGCATACACACCTATCCAGCTGCATGTTTTATCTGACGTGTTACATGTTTTGCGTGGGATAAATGTGGTATTGTGAAGCGCTTAAAGCATGGTGATAACCATGGATAAGGGCTTATAACTTATATATAGTAATTAATGAATGCTCTCACTCTAATCTATAATTTATTCTTCATTTACCACAACATATCCACTGTGTGTGTAGTGTAAGTCACCACCTGAAAACAGGGGGATTCTGGAGTGGGACTCGAATCTGGGTTATTTAACTACGCCTTAACTAACCACTCAGCTGGCCTCCCACAATTATCACTACAGTGGGCGCCGGATTCAACGAGGTCGCATTCAACGAAAATTCGGCTACAAAGAGGCCAGTTGAAATCCCCATATGCGTTTTTCGTTATACCTGACGTCACGTATAACGAGAGGTCGCATACAACGAGATCATGTTGTCAGTCCCGACGACCTCGTTGAATCTGACTTCCACTGTATCAGTCAGATCTTAGTAAAGACCTCCATTTTTGTGATGGGGAAAAGTCCATCTCTAATATTAATGTACACTGATATACACATATTATATTACAGTGATTAGATTAAATTCAATTGAAAATTTGTATAGCGCTTATCTACGGTCTTCATCATGCTCGAACGAAGCGCTTTTCAATTTTCAAATCAATCCCTGACCGTGACGTGACAGGTCATAGCAAACAAATTATTTATTGATTGTTCCTTCTCTCAACTCCCCGGGGAGCATATGTACAGTACAGTGTGAGTCGAGCAGCTGTTGAAAGTACATCAACACTAGCAGCATTCTAATAATAATAAGATCTACAGTGTATCAGTACTGTATTATTACTGGCCGTCGCACTTAAGACCCAAATAACCTGGATTCGAGTCCCACAAGCGTTTAGCGTATGGTCATTACCGTGGATAATGATGATCTCATTTACAATACATAAATTAATCTAATTTAATTGCCACTGTACGTACCTACTCATACTCATTCACACCCGAGTCAAGTGTGGCAAATGTAGATTTGAACCCATGAAGCATGATGAAGAGGAGATGTCAAGCAGTTATTATTTATTATTACAGTGGAACTTGGATACAACAAGCTCGGATTGAACGAGACCTCGCATCCAGCGAGGTACATAAAATCCCTGTTTTATCACATTATGCTCGCATTCAACGAGACCTCAGATCCAACGAGAATAACCTGTCAGTCCCGACGACAACCTCGTTGTATCCGAGTTTCACTGTATAACTGTTAGCTCAGCCAAGTACATATCATTATAGCACTTTCCCACGGTCATCACCATGCTCAAAGCGCTTCATTGTACACCACAATATCTCCGGCGAAACATGTAAATGTAACATCAGACGAGACATGCGGCCTGTTAGGCGCGTTTACAATTTTCTGACAAAGACAACGCCGGGGGGACCTCCGAATTTTACATCCGTCCCCGATAGGATGGGAAAAATCGTGTAAAGAGTCTTTTCTAAGGACTCAACGCCGGGCCAGGTCGGGATTTGAACCCTGGACCTTTCGATCCCAGGTGAATACACTGACCACTAAGCTTCTACAAGTAGAAGTAGAAGCCATGAAGGAGATAGGTACTGCAACCACCAGCAGACACGAGATCAATGTTCCAGCTGTAGGTGACACGAGTAGAAAGTAGGTGTAGATATGTAATTAGAGAAGAGATTATTTTGTTTTAAAGAGTTTTACAGCTCTTTGTTGACCTCCAAGGATCATAACAACAATGCCGAAAAAGAAAGTTGATAGTTTCAGTTTTAAAAAAAGATAAGAAACAGAAGTATGTAGATTGTTGGTGTGAAGAGAGTATACCGGTGTACAAACTACTATGACAATATTCACCATAACAACATTCACGTCATGTAATAATAACATTTTTAAAAAAAGAAAAAGAAAAGAAATATAAACACGAAGAACACGGAATCTATTATGTGTCATTATTGAAAAAGTTTATTGTTGTTGTAATTGATGGTGTCTGTGCCAATATTAGATAGTTTTCGAGTTAAAAATGTCCAATATTGTAATTATGTATTATGTAATAGTAAATAGTAATAATATCAACACCTGCACTGCACTGGAGTTAAAACATGTTTACTTCAATCCACAAGCAATTCAAAATAAATAGAGGAATACATGTATACGTACATTACTTATCAACTTATCAATTACAAATTACAGTTACAAGCAGTTTCTATCCACCCACACCAAACACTATAAAGTCGTATGCACCACACACACACAGTAAACTTAAAATACACCTACACTACACTAGTGATTACAAACAAGAATACTCGTATCGAATAAATATATGTGTATCATCATATTATTATACAATTCTGTCACTGTGTAATTCTTGGAACAACTACACAGTTCGTACACCACCACTACTATTGCAAACTTGACATGAGGAGTGACAATAAATGACTGTAGCCTTTGTTTTATTATTCATTCATAATAATATTCTTTAGGATTCCTGTCTACAATTCCTAATTAATCGAGAGCTATAAAAATATAAACGAAATTCAACTGAAGAAAACAGAAACCATGGCTCCCCTTAAACTTAAGGAGAAAACCCCTTCAATTAGGACTCTCAGAGTCAGAGAGATAGATAATTACCAATCTATGACTTGGCCTGAATAAGAAACAAAAATTTCTGCGTGAAAGTTTATTAACCTTTGCAATTATCTATTTTAAAGTTGTTAACCTTTGGATAAATGGCACTGTTAATTATAAATGAAAATGTATGGGGTGCGTAAGTCAAGATAACTCCAATTAAATGGTCCCTTACAAATCCCTTATCATTAACTAGTTAATTATACAAGTTTACACTCAGAGAAAAATTTAAGCAAATTCAAATACACAATAAATATTAGTATGTACCGAAGTATACAAAAATATGAAGTGCATTCAATCAGGACATTGACCATTCAAAAGTTGGATACTGGATGGACAATAAAACAAAAGAATCTGTCACCAATATCATCAGATCAGTGCTATAATTATGATGATTTTCCCTGACTGCCAGAAAACATTGCACATTCACATAATAAAAATATATGTATTTTCATAAAAGTCTGGTTAACTGAAACATATAAATAAATTGCAACTTCTATTCTATGTAGAGTATTTCCTTTTCTAAAACCAGCTACACGTATTTACTATGAATATGAAAAAACTGAATACCTTTTAAATACTATACGTTATACTACTACCTACTGTTTCATAAGATCAAAATTACCCTAGACTTTTGTTACAAGAAAACACATCAACAAATCCATAGCATCTGACGACAGAAGTCTTAGATTTAAATTTAAATCAAATCAACCCCAACATAAAACATCGTCTGATTTTAATTTGAAGTATTGATGACAATGACACACACAAACTTGCACCACTTCAACATTGCGAGTCTAGATCAAGATTCTAATATAAATTCAAAATCACAGACGGGTAGAAAGTAGAAGATACAAATTTGAAAAAAAACTCATAACAATAGGGATATCTCAGATTCAGATATGGAAAATTAATCAAAATCACAAAAGACAACACACGGCTGTACAGCCTTACTTTGTACGTTGAACGTGAAAATAATGTATAACCACCCGTCATCTAGCCCATACTGGGAAAAAATTCAATAATATTACATTGGGTGTTCCACTTCACTTCAACAATGTTACTAGAGTTACAACAATATAACTAACAAACTCAATTCACATCATTACAATGAAATTCATTTCACATACACAGCTCTGCAATCTCACGACAAGACAAAAGGACGCATATATAGACAAATTCAATTTTTTAGAAGAGACAAAATCTGTTGAGCTGACTGACTATCTTCATTTTGATATGAGCTTAATAATACTAAGTATATCCTAATTATGTTATGACACATACTTCATATTATTTATTATATTCTTAAAACGACACATAAATAATAAAGTTAAAGCTACCAGTGAGTACCAGTCCACAGTTGAATACTGATTTAAAAAATGCCCCCTTTACTCAAGATCAAATGTCAGGAGAGACAAAATGGATATCTTTCCCTAAATTACCACTATCGATATGTCCTTTTTATGTTGTTGAGATGGCGGAACTCTATTTATATACAGCTACATATACTCAACTCAGCAATCCAAGATAAACACCTTATAATGGTAAGATTTAATTACAGGTAAAGGAAGATGATAGTAACTATGCATATATATTTCAAATGCACAAAAAAACTAACATTCATCCTTGTCAGCAATTAAAAACACCCCATGGCGAAAATACCCAAAATCACAAAATGAAATGCATCATACGTACAGATAAAAACAACATAATAACGGAACACAACAGAAGAATCAATCCCAGAAGAAAAATTTCTCTGGGACACACAAGCATCACGACAGCGCAGTATTGTTATTATATTATAAGGTATAGGTCAGGTATGGTATTTTGTTAGTTTAATGAAAGGAGAGCAAATCCGACACATTTTTAAAGTCAAATAGTACTTTAGGGTACGACATGTAGTTGGGAAATGTGTAAGTTGTAAGACGACAGTTTTAGTTCAAGTTCAAGGATAAGTTTGTTTGTTTGTTTGTTTGTTTGTTTGTTTTAGAGTTTTACGGCTCTTCGACCTTCTTCTAATAACAGCGTTGAAAATGTAAGACGATATTTTCAGTGAAAAGATAAGAAACAGAAGAAGATTGTTTAGTTCATCAAGGATAAGAAATACAAGAAATAGGTAGGTACATTGCAGATCCCACA
>JAUEKX010236476.1:0-10242 GCA_031834005.1 Dendronotus venustus
TAAAAAGATAGGGTAAGACTTATGAATCATTGAATGGTGGGTGGCGGTAAAACGGAAATAGTTATAAGTGCACGAATCGTTCGGTTCTTAGCTGGATGGCGGTATAACAAGGTTTTATCTCTGATGGTACCAAGTAAACATTTTTTTTCTGGTCATCTACGGGAATAGCGCTTTTTCTATCAGTATCAGGAACTGCGCTTTTAAACTTTGGGCAGTCTGTCCTCAGAGGTAGAACTTTCTGTCAATACAACAATAACAACTTTTAAAACCGTCTTTTAACTGGATGATATCATTTCATCCCTGGAAACTAATCTAACTTGAATAAATGCTGTAAGTGCAGAAAAGCTACGAAGTTGCCTCTCAAACCTTACCTCCTCAAAACCCATTTCAAAGAGACACTCCATCCCACCAGATACATTTAGTAGCTTTGTCTGAACAGTGGCATTTGTCAAACGTATCTTCCTGTACTTCTCCTCATTTGGATGATCTATGATGTTGGATGCAAATTTTACCAGAATCCTCGATGCGGATAAAAAATCATCAACACTGTTCTCATGAACGAGTACGTTCACAGAGTTGTAGTTGTAGGAGGATGCCATCTTCTTGCAAATGTCATCACTTACACTGAAGTAACTCTTTTGTGCTATAAAACGAATTGAGTCAGCTTGATCAAAATATCAAAGGTTGATTGATCATGAGTATATTGTATCCGCATATTTATTTCTAAGATACAAACTAATATCTCTTTTTTAAACTAATTCTTCTAATCATATCTAAGAATATAAAAACAATAAATATATCAATCTAAATCAACATCAAAAAGCAATATCATAGCTAGATATTACTTTTAAAAAACTAGGGCAATATGATAAAGGAGATAAACATACTGTGCACCGTAAAAGGACAGCTTCCTATGATACAAAATGCCTGAGCTGCAAAAGCACTGATGTTTTGAAGCTAATTGTAAATAGAATATCACAGATATGGATCAAACTAAAAGCTATATTGAGCAAATCACGATGAATATCGTAAAATATTTAGGTAATTCAATGTTTTCTCTACGAAATAGTGTTGGTACCCCGTTACAATTCTTCGTTTTCTATTATATACATTATATTGTGTTATTGTTTGTTTGTTATCCAACAATGCCTTATGCCTTATAATTATACTATACCGCTTGCGCAGTGTCGGCACCTAGCTCTGTGCACAGTCTCAAATGATGAATATAGGTAGATACCCCAATAAACCACCTTTGGCATAACATAGAACTGGGAAACACTCTGGATCAGGAACTACGGCAAGCAGGTGATCAGCCCACTGTGCCCGTCCTTGAATGGCGCTATGAGCAATACTCAGCTGCTAACCAAACAACTTTTTATTTCGCCTACTTCGTGTTGCCTCTCATTTAGATGTAAAAATGAGAGAACCTACACTGCAGGCTTCATATTGATTTTCCTAAACTGAGAAAAAGACCGAAATATTGGAAACTATACCAAGATTTGAAAAAAAAGAAGACAGGCGTTCTGTGCCCGTAAAGTACCGAGGTCCGAGGTCCTGAACGCTATCTAAAATACTATATTTTACTATAGACAGTTCCGCGGTAAATAAACAAAATGCCCGCTCGGAACATCAATTGATAAGGAGTGTTTTTCGTGCTCGGAACTACTTCAAAATATGAAGTCCCAAGATAGATTATTGTTTGACAGAAATTAGACAAATTTTGTCATTAGCATTCTATTCTCTCACATGTTTAAAAGAAAAGTGATGCAAATATTGTTAGTCCAATGGCAATCTTTAGACCATGGGATAACTGTTTTAATTTATTCATTTTAGATTTGATATTCTATAGGGGGGTCCTAGGTATTCTTAAAAGATTATGTAAATTTTGTCAAATTTATTTTCAAATTTGTTCTTTTAGAGAAAAGAAATGGAATTTGCCATCTGAAAAATGAAACAAAACTACCTGCTGAAAAACAAGCAGTTGCCATTTGGGAACAAGTAAGCCCTTCTTCATTATTTTTCGTTTGAAGAAATCTTTCTCTGCAGCATTGTAGTCAAGGTGTCTGTTTGATAATTGGAAGGTTCAGTATTTGAATCCTGTTCAGCCAGGTTAAACATTGAATCCTTATGAAAGGCTATCTAACATATTTTCATCTCTCGCATCACTAAGCTGTAAATGATTGCACAACTATAAACAAAAAATTAGCATCACCATAATGATGGTGCAAATCACTTGACAGGCTAAAAAACAGTTTATCAAGTCATTCTATTTGGCTATCTTTGGCACCGTTAATTGGACCCTATTTGGGTAGAAGGTTTACTGTATTTAGCTTTAACTTACTAAGGGGGACACTATAAAAACCTTTATCTAAATATGAGCTAAAAGTCAATTGTTCACCCAAAAGGATATGATTTTCAGCTTTGGTTTAGCTCAGTTGGATCTTTTTTGTTGGTAATGTCATTCCCAGTCATTAAAGATGGATTGTTCAATATTAATCCACAGAAAAATACTTTATTGTTACCCGATGACCTCAAAAATTTTTACATGACAACAAATGGATTTGATTTGTCTTGGTCTGTCAAAATGGAAAGTAAGTTTATAGAATACCTACTTCAACTTTTCTAGGAAAATGTTCATTTTGATTAATTATCTAGCTTGTAGTTGTGTGTCAATTGAACATAACATTTAAGTAATTAATAATGCCAGTTTACTTCATCACCAAGAAGTGATATAAAAACAAGATTATCAGTTCTATTGATTTCCTCATATCAAAGGTTACCTAATTGATTTTTAGAATATTGATTATCTTGAAATATTTGCCATGAGAAATAATACTTTCAAATTTATAAAAATGTGTGTTGAGGAACGCAGAAGAAGAAACACGGAGTTTGTGATCAATTTACTCAAACATGATGGCAATTCTATCTATTTTTTTCTTTTTTTCTTCTTGAGAAACAACACTTCCTGTGGGGAAGATGCACATCAACACTGTCATGACCTTGAATAAAGTGGACAATGCTTCGTCAGAAGGAACACATGTACAACCCTCCCTGTGGGATCTTGATATGGAGGAAGATGGTGAAAGCAGAGGTTTGTATCGATCTTTTAAAACTATTCAAATTTTAAAAAAATTTAAGATGACAATTTAAAAGTAAGATGAAAGGGAGAGGAAAAATTATCATATCGAATGAAGTAGATGAAGATATTCTTATGCTTATTCAATTGAAAAGATAAATGGCTTTAATTCTTAATACTCATGAGGACTTTCTTCTCTTCTTCAGGACAGAGAGTACCAAGTTTTGTAAGCAGTAAAATTTTTGAATTAGATCCGTGTGATGGTTATGGCAAAGTCTGTTTGGTATTTCAAGAATTGAAGCCAGGTAAGGAATAAAGTCCACCTTTATGTCATCTTGAAGTATTGTCTAAAAACTAAAGTTTGTCAATGCTGACTGAGACTAACATTTGGAAGTTTCTGACTTAGATTTTTGTTTTAAAGAAAAAGTATTCATCTTTGTTAAATTTTCCCAAACTAGAGTTCAACACAAATTGCAATTAAAACTAAAGCAGGGTGATGATTGAAAAATTGAGGATCGAAAGGATTGATCTTTGGTCGTTCGGAGATTGAAAGGATCACAGAAACTAACGATCCTGGCCATGAAACTCCTAATGAGATAGGTCACTCAGTAGAATGTCACAATCGTATTGGTCAAAACCCACTGCAGCTCTTCTATTTTTGATGCACCGACATTATTCACTTGTATAAGGGAATGAATACTTTTATAAACCAAAACAAATGTCCACTGTACCGGGCATATTCTAGAATGTATTTACATATTGATATTTTGATACAAATGTAGGGAGCCATGGATCTAAAGGTAATGTCAGTTTTACAAAAGAATACAGTCTTGTCTTGTTAATCTCAAGTTGTGTGGCGTAACACTGCTTTCCCCCCTCTTGACATGCAAATACAATTTTGTATCACCAATGAATCCTGCAATTAGAAAATATATAAGAATGAATTATGTGGATTATGCTCTAAATTAGTGTCTTACTTATATATAAACTATACTATAAACAAAACACAGCCCAGACAATCACAACCAGTACTAAGGAACCAGGCACAAATGCACTCTCAAATGTTTCTCACAGCACATTGTGTACTTTCTTAATCGCTATGTTCAAGGCCATGGGTACTGCAATATATTTTTACACAGCAAACCTTTTGTCTTCAGTGATTAAAGAAAACAAAAGTTATGATGATTTAAAAGTCAATTTCCACGCCTTTGCTGTATGGCTAGGCTCATACATGCCCAGAATATTATATTATCTTTTTTCTAAATTCTCGTTTTAATTTCATATAAATAGATTGTAAACCCCTTCATACTTTATAAAGATGATAATAAGTTTGGCATCAAATAATGTGTACCTAGGTGATCATAGCTCTGACAACAGCGACAGTGAGGATGAGTTTCCTATTGCTTGTGGTATGTGACGCTGAAACATGGCATCATTCCTTCCCTATTTCTCTACCTTAATATTTGTTTCATGGATTGTGGAAAATCTTTATTTTTTATTTATTCCTTTCTGTTCACCATTTCTCTTCATCCATATTTGTTTCCAAAAAGGCTGTCCTCTTTTTTTGAATAGATAATTTCATTTTCTTATAACTTAGTTCATGAATAAAATGGAAATTAACAAAATATGGGACTTTTCTTATTTGATGTGGAATTCTTTTCATTAATGGGCCATACCCTACTTCCAAAACCCCTCTAATTGCTTGCAAGACAAATCAGCTTTTCCCTGGATGTTTTGTTGACATACTCATCACCTCCAGAGCAATAAGAATTACATTTTTGCATACTGTACTTAGATATTCATCACTGTATCATTTGTGTAATGCGACTTTGAATGCCTGCAGCCCAATATAGATATAATACCCTATACATCTTTCTCTAAGTCTAAGATTTGTGTGTGTTTTGATACAATTCTTAGATAACCATTTTAATTTACAATGCACCTGTTATTTTTTAGGTTATATTTTTGTCATACTCTAAGAAAAAACAAATTCCCGTTCTTAATGAATTCTTATAAATCTACTTACCATTCTTAGCTGTTACTAGTTACATGAACAAAATTACAAAAAAATATCCTTGTAATATATGTGTTAGTATGCCCAAATGTATGCACCATTATTCACCCTTATGGAATATTAACATCAACTTACAATTCTGATTTCCCTGCATTAGAAGTTATATCAATATTGTCATCACCAAATATACACACAATCCAATTATTGTGTACCTATCTTATATTTCTAACCACTTGACTCACATTCTTATCATTTATGAATATCTTATGGTTTTCATTTGGCTCTTCCTTGTTACGACACCACCCATGTTCTTCTTATGTTGATATTCTATCAAGTTTATTACAACTTTAATTAACATTCATTGAAACTTATATTGGGCTTTGTGATCTATATGCCACTTACCATGCGAGTCATCCAAGACTGACTGAGACAAAAGCTTCGAAGGCTGTGTGATATTAAACCCATCCCAGACATATCAATTAACCAATTAGAATCAGAGCTTTTTATATATATATTTGGCTTGAAATATTGTACAATAGACGTCGCCTAAATGCACAATAGTTGGAATGCTCATTTAGGGATACAAATTTATCTTAAAAACTATATCAGACGACTGAGATAGCATGCTTTTGCAGAGGCTACTGTACGTAATGAATTTAAGAATAATTCTCAATTCTCCTGTTCACTTCAACATTGCTTCCTAACAATTTGCTGGTTGCTGGGTTTATATTTTATTTTAATGGAATACAACAATTTTCTTTTGTAACCAAAATTGAAGTTTTAATTCTCTGACTGACAATGGATGAATTGGTGGTAGATGTGAAAATTATTCCTCCCCTCTAAAAAATGTATTCTTTATTCTGTTGTTAATTCATTCATCTATTTGTTTATTTATTTATTTAACATACCTATATGTCGGTAATGTACACATTGTTTCATCATTTATTTATTTGCACTCTATGAATATCGTTCAGCAAGTATAATCTGGCATAACATTTGGAGATTTTATTATCATCTAATTGTTAATCTATTTGGAATGAAAAAGGTGGAGTGTGATATCATCAATATTTTGTCCATATAACTTATATGTTATATGTTTTAACAGAATGAAATAGATGATTCATGAAAATCTTCAGTTAAAATTCATTTTGGTAAATTTATTTCACTACAGTACAGTGATGAATTATCTAAAATTGGCCTATAAAGTTGCCAAAACGTGTGTACCGTAGTTGTTTCCTAGATATTAATCCCACGATTAAGGATAGACTTAGGGGAAATCAACTGCAAGACGAAATTAAAGACAATCATCAAGAAGATCCATTTTTCCATTCATTCTATTTTCAGATTATGTGTCAGAAATCTGGTTTCTAGATCGTTCTCTTCAGTGGCATTATATGTGCGACTCCTTCCTGTCCTACTACAGACTCTTGCTGATGCATCTTGGTCTTCCCTTTTGGCAGTACGCATTCACAGACATGGGTCTGCCACCACAGTCTAAGGTAGGCATCACGACGAGAAGAACAAGTGAATTTTGCTAACTAAAAGTAAAAGAATGTGTAACAATATAATAATTATTATTATTATTGTTTTTAAAAATCCCTGTTAGTGTTAGATTAGATGTTTATTCATTCACCTGCCGCCATGTTTTTCTTCTAAATGAATTATCAATATTAAAATAACCAGTGTATGCTATGTGCATACACATGTGTATGTGTGGGGATGGCTGAATTTCTCATGTAATGTATGCAAATCATTCTGAATACTTGTGTCATGTGAAAGTCAAACTTATATCTTTTGCTGACAATAACGATTATTCATTTTCTTCTCAATTAATAACTAATAACAATGAAAAAATCATATTACTGTAGTATCTCAGAACAAAATCTGATTGCTGTGGAGGTATCTAATCGAGACAGAGTGGGTTCGAGTCTGCATGATAATGATAACAAAAAAAATTATTTTTCTTATTTTCTTCCCTAGGTTTCGTCTTTCGGCACTGCTCATTTTCACTTCCAGCTAGTGGAAATGTTGCGCTTAGCTATACAAGATGATAAACATAGATATATCTACTTTTTCATCCACAGCAATGGTTTAACATGTTTGCCCCAATCCGACTTGAAGTCGATGTCGAAGGTAACATTGATCCTCATCACGATGCTTCCTGCAATGCTCAATCATCGCCGCTGGATCTCAACAAGATATTCAAAGGAAAAAGTGATAGAAAGTAATAAATCCCACTTAAAACTTTTAATTCTAGATGATAACAAATAGGTGTCTATATTATCTTAGATCCAAAGAGACTTCAAAATCCCTGGGGTTTTATTTCTACGAACAAATAATGAAAAAAAGACACCTTTTGCCTTTTCAATTAGATTGCAAATCTAGTTAATCATCTAGTTAATTAAGGATGTTTGTCATGGAAGATGAAATAGAGATAATATGACGGTATTAATCTGGAGGAAGAATTTCATGTTGATAAACTAAAGTTTAGAAGTCTCTTTAACGATGACCTATTTGTGTTTTCCAGGAAACCAACAGTCGGTGCCAACTCTGGTCCCAACCCAGCCTCCGCCGCAGCAAACACCAATACAAGGAGGAAATTCCCTGTCTCGTCTGCCAGGTTTCTTTTCATTTTCTCGTTCAAAGTTTTTAGTTTATCCTCTATTTCAATACAGTTCAGGCTTTAGATTATAATTATACACACATGCAGTATCTCTCTTTAAAAAGCTGCCTGTAGTAGGATTTGATTTGAAATGTGTGACCAAAGTCATCAAATTGCAAACGAATGATCATACATTTATGCCCCCGAATTTGTATGATTATTACTCTTAATAAACAATCTATGTGTGCGTCTAGACTAGAGCTGGGTTTTTTTTCATTATCAGTCATCATTTTAATAGTATAGCATAAAAGTCTGTGAGCCTGCATGTATACAGACAATAATTTTGTTAACCCATCTTAATCTATTTCTCAATTTCATCTCCAGATCCTCCGCGTCAATGGGAAAGCCTCCAGCTCCTTCAAATTCACAGATGGCTGTCAAAACAAACAGAATGTAGTTGTAGTAATAGGATTTTAGTATGTAAATAAATTATCAATTATATCTGTTTACACTCCTTTTCTTATTTCTGTTTTTCCTCCGTTACAAAAGCTGTTTGTGAGACATGTGCATGTGTGTGTGTACAGTAATGCACTAGACTAGAGGTTTATAAAAAAATTCAGAAACTATTTTGTCCACAACTCCCCATAATAGAATTCTAGGGTAATTCACAGGTGGCACCTCTGTTAAGCCATCTACAATTGAACCCAAACACACAGTCAATGCCAATGTAAAAGCCTGAAAAACATTATTCAACCAGATTTCAAACTTTTGACCTCCCCGATGGCAACCAGTCCATAGACCCCTGGCCCAAAATGGGACCTACTTTTCAATTCAGACGTCCAAAATGGAATTTCACATTTGGAAAATACTTCCAGTTGCAAGCCGATACACTGAAACCTTGTCATTCTGTCCCATATTGCAATGCCAATCTCCCTTACCCACCCGTAACAGATGATATCTAATAATATGACGTGAAAATTCTCATTATACCACCATACTCATTTACTGCCAATGTTGCATTGGGCCCAAACTTAGTTGTATAACAAAGTTAGCTGTCATCCTGAAAATCAGCACACAAATTTACACTAAAAACTGCCAAATCAAGTAAAATATTTTACATTTTTATTCATGAAACAAAACAACTTTTAAAACAACTGACATACAAAAGTAATAAGTGGTAGTGGTAATGAGTCGTATTGATTCTTAAATTATCAACAAAGAAATATACAGCAACTATTTACAAACAAAAACTTTTAGTTTAATTTTATTTTGAAACAATTTTTGTTCAAAGACATAGTGACATAGAAAGAATATCACTACAGACCTATAAAACAAGAAGACATTAAATGCCTTCTTACAAATGTATACAGAAATGAAGGCGAAAATATTGAATCTCTTCAAGCAATGATATAATAAGCTCTACTCTTTAAATTCCAATATTCATCTTTTCTTTATAGTCAAAAGACTGTTTATTAGTACTTTTCACTATTTCATTTCAAAATACTCTATGTTACATTTTTAATAACATTTGGAAGATATGCTTTAGATACAAATCTACATTGGTAGCCTGGTCGTCCGTGCATCAACCAGTTGATCAGAGTGTTCGAATCCTGACTGGGTCCAATGGTATGCCCTTGGGATAGGCATTTTTACACATTACAGTTTCCTCGTCCTATCAGAGATAAGAAGGGCTTGTCTTTGATATGCCAATTCTGTATTGAAAAGGGTGCAAAACTACAAACTTTTAACCTTTATGAGGAGAGGTTAGAATAATCAATACTGGCATCAACAGATGATATCCTACTCTGGACTAAGTTAAATGACTAGATACATACTGTTGAAAATGGAAATTAGACAGTTCTTGTCTAGACTGCTAATGCTGTTGTACTGTTTTAAGTACAGTATAATTACAACTTTCAAATGTCTTAGATAGACATGATGGAAATAAAGATAAAAATCTTCACATGTAAGCAGCCCATCCTAGATACATCTGGCACAGGAGTTTCTCATCTGTAGATTCCTGAAACATACAAATAAAATAAAATAAATTTATCATCAAGTCATGAAGGGAAATAACAGGGATGAAGAGTAACAACCTGCGAAGTGATATCATTTGATTGTACTTGATTTGCCAATCTATTTAATAAATAAACTAATTTAAGCATTTAAAAAATAACAAAGATACAACACTATACTTATTTTCAAAATAATATAGGTATTTAAATGTATTGGACATGGAAATATAAATTTCCACACACACACATAAACACGCATGTATGCTTACACAGTTACACAAACATGCATGCATACAAATACACACTAACCTGAATAAGATAGTTGACGTGTCCTTCAATGGACAAAGGCAGACATTTTTGTTTGGTCTTGCTTTTGAGAATTCCTTTCATGCGATGCTCAATGTTTTGGACGTGATTCAAGGCCTGTAGGGATCACAAGATGGAAAGTCACATGACATCCATGACACACACTTCACAACAAATGTAGGGTAAACACTAGAAACAAACCTAACGATATAAGGATATAAATAAATTG
>JAUEKX010236698.1:0-10241 GCA_031834005.1 Dendronotus venustus
ACATACACATAGACGTAAATTCTACCATCACTGATCCGTCATTGTTGTCCAAGTGTTTTCTCCAAAGTCCCATTTCATTTGCTATTGTCTTCATCTCAATGATTTTAGTTTTAGCTTCCATTAATCCCATCATATTATTTCCTTCTGAGGTGAAAAGATGAAATGACAGCAATGGAAAATGCAGTGTTCGCAAGTTGTCCAAACTTTCCCACCCCTTCCAACTATAGAATAGTAAAATATGAGACGGTTGCACTTAGTTGTCCAAAGTTTTAACCATAAAGGGCAGTAATCCATTGTTTTAAAAGACCTAGGATTTTTTCTCTCTAAAACTAGAGTTATGTAGATTCACTTGTTACTCTTTTCATGTTTGAATTCATACTGTAATTGTAATGGAATGCATTCCTCCCATTGTTAATCTTTCTACACCACGAAAAGAAAAAGAAAACAACAAATTTTGTTGTTGTATATTTATGACAACATTAATTTATTTTTCACTATAATCTTTTATTCTCATTTATAACGCTTCTATAAACCCTTTCTTTAGCTTAGCTTTAGATATTGTCTGTGAAACAAACAGTTGCTTATGATAATGCCTTTCATTCAAACAATTTCAAACGAGCTTTATTAAGGAGTATTTTCTTCACTTTGTTGATATCTTTTCCTTCCCACGTCCATGTAATGTAATTATGATAAAGTTTTCATAGTTCCCCCCACCTCTATCACGTTGTCAAGGTAACCTGTCAGGTGTTGTCTTGTCATTTTTTTGTCTTTTTTCGTCATTGGCTTATTTATTTTACATCAACGGAAAAAAGACTGGCAAAAACAACAGCAGCAGCAACAGCAGCAGCAGCAGCAAGAAAATACATTTTTCTTCACATATTATACATATATGATTTGTTTCCATTTTTCTTTTGCTTCAACATAAATATATTATTTGAAGGATGAATGAAAAATATTAAATTCTTCATTATCTAAAGAATAATCTGAGAATCAGAGAGATAAAACCCCTGACATTTATTGTAAAGGAGTTGGGGTTGTGAGGATTTTTCATTTTGGACTTGTGGTATACACTTAGCTTTAGAAAGATTTTAAAACATGTCATTGTATGCTTTTATTTTACTTCTTGGAATTGTATTTCTTTCCTCCACCTCTCCCACCCCTACCCTCATTTGTACATTTATTTTACCTTCTTAATTTCACCTTTTTAAAAAATAAAGATTTCATTTCAGTCCTTGATTTATTCTGATTTTAAAGCTATAAAATTGTTAGATACTTTTAAAGAAGGTTTTAAGAGAAGAAGTCAAAGCATGAAGAGTGACTTATGACTTAACGAATTGTCATAAAAACAAGGGGTATAAATCTGTCAGGTTTTTCTGATATCAGACTTTTTTTTTATTATCCAAAACGCCACTATTAGTTTAATTTTCTGTTTACACATAACTATTTTCATCGGGGTGTGACTCGATTTAGACTTTTTTTTAAATTTACCATTTTTATTTTGATAGTTATTCTATTTGTAGACATTGCGTTTTGTTTATCAAAAATTGAAGGGGGAAGTTTAAGAGGGAAAAAGAAGAAAGAAAACAAAGAAGTACTGAAGTACTTTACGGAAATGGTCAAAAGTAGATCAGTGGATGGACAGGTGGACAATCAGCTAACTGTTTATTTTTATCACACCTTTTTTCTTGTCCCATATTGTTTGGTAAATCTGTTTAGTACTGTATGTAATATTATACTGCTTACTGTCTGGTTTTTAAAATTTCATGATAAGATAGATATAATTTGCTAAGGTTTTTTGTGAAGCTTTGTTACCATTTTTAAATGTTTGAAAACAATATCTATATTATATATTGTCGTTATTTATTTGTTCGATCATACAGCAAAAATCGATATTGTCATGATCAAATTTCATTCTTTCTTTTTTTAAATTGTGAATCATAAACTCTTTTAAATCATGAATGAAAAGTATTCTGGTAACCTGATTATTTATTTTTACAATTGATATATGGAATTTGAATGTTACATTTATTGTAAAATTAGTTAATTACATGTAACATTTTTCTTTAGATCCCTTTATGTCATTCATTTGTCTTACTAGCCATTTTTTGTTTATTTACCAAGTTTACTTTTCTAGTTTTTCTGCCTGAAGAAATCTTTCTCTTTCAAGGAAAAAAGTTGTTAAATGTATGAAGGTTTGTTTTTTTACTTTCATATTTTCTTACAACTTTCATCATTCTCTTCACCAGGACTTGATCTGGACAGCATTGCAACTCAAGCCGAAGATGTATTTGGAGGAAGGTAAACATCTTATCATTATATTTTTTTAAACTAGAAAAAAGAGAGCATTTATATAGCGCATATCCACAATCATCAACATGCTTTAAGCGCTTCACAATACCACATTTATCCCTGACGAAAAATGTAACACATCAGACGAAACATGTAACAAATCAGACGAAACATGTTGCCTGTTAGGCAGGTATACAATTTTTCGGACAAAGACTGTCAGGGGGACCTCGGAAATTTACAATTGTGTAAAAGACTCTTTTCCAAGGACTCAACAACGTCGGGCCATGTCAGGACTCGACCCCTGGACCCTTTAATCTCCAGGCGGATATGCTGACCACTAGGCCGCCGATGCCACAACATTTCCCTCTAGAACTACGTACTTTCCTTTTAAAATTTGAAGTAGTCCTCTTCTTAACTAACAAGACCTTATAATATCCCCATTCGAGTGTTTAACTCTTGGTTGGTTTTACTTTGCAGTGACGAGTTGGATTTGGACGGCCAAGGGGGCAAGATGTTTCTGCGTGTCTTACTCAACATGGTGATGCACAACTACCCCTCCCTGGTGTCCGGGGCACTGCAGCTGTTGTTCCGGCACTTCTCTCAGCGCCAGGAAGTGCTCAACGCGTTCACTCAGGTTGGTTGGTTGTTTGGTTGGTTGGTTGAATATCAAACATTCTTGGCTTATGGATGAAGGATGATAATGATGAATAATATATGACACTTGGCTTATATAGCGCACAATCATCACAAGACGATGCTCTATGCGCTTTACATAACTGGATCATCAACATAACAAGAAAACAATAGATCATAAAGCTACATATTATCAATGTAAAAATTGAGATAAGATTTTGAAATGAATATTTTCAAAAACGTGGAGGATAACAAAACAAAACAGATTTAATTTATGTATTGTTTGTATGATAATATCCATGTATTTTTTAGGGCAATTTCATTTAAAAACAGCACTTCTTTGGTTTACTCAAATATGTACGTTTCCTTTTCCCTTTTTTCTTGCCACCATTCCAGCTTCTAGCACTTATTTGGTTTACTCAAATGATTTGTACGATTCCCTTTCCTTTTTTTCTTCCTACTGTTCAGGTCCAGCTTCTAGTGACTACCAGCGACGTGGAGAACTACCGTCAGATCAAATCGGACTTGGACAAGCTGCGTCTGCTGGTGGAGAAGTCTGAGCTGTGGGTCTACAAGAGCAAGCACGGAGACGACGCCCCCAAGAAGAAGAAGAAGGCGAAGGCCTCTGGGGGCGATGGGGACGGCAAGGACGGAGAGTCGAAGAAGGACAAGGCGTCCCGGGAACAACGGGTAACTTTCTACTTTACCTGTCTGTTTGTCTGTCTGTCTGTCTGTCTCTCTTTATCGACTCTTTGTTTGGTTGAGGTGCATTTTCTTTTATAATAAGAGTCCCCCCCCCCCCTCCCCCTATTCTATCTATCTGAAAAATTATGAAAATGGAGACTGTTTGAAAGAGAGAAAAAAAAGGATTCATTAGATGTTTAAAATAAATTGAGTTCCTCTTATTTAATCTATTGAAATATCTGCCTGGATTGATTTTGTTTAATGTACAAACCTGTGAATCGGGAGCCAATTGTCTGATTTAAGACATTTTTACTATCCAAATGGACTGACAGGCCATTAGGTTTTGTTTCCACATTTCTATTTTCATTTCTGTTTGCCATTTACACCCCTGAATGTAATAATCTCCTCCTGTAATCTGTCCCCCAGAATGCCAAAGGAGAATCGGAGTCGGCCATCGATCTCGACTTGGGTCCTCCCATCAGCTCAGATTCGTCCGTCAACTACAAGACTATCAAAGCCGTAGGTTTCCTTTATACTTTGCTTCTAAAGACTAAAATGGGTATATTATGTCCGAATTGAGGGCTAATTAATTGTGGTATTATGAAGCACTTAGAGCGTGGTTAAGATAATGGGTAAGCACTATAATATTATAAATACCATCATTTATTTTTTAATCATGCATTTATTGCTTGTCTTTGCTTGCAGATATTGAAGCGCCTCAACAAGCTTTGTATTCAAGACGTGGGGGATGCCAAGAAGGCCAGAAAACACGAGCAGCGCCTACTGAGGAACATGAATGCTCATTACGTCATTCTGGAGCTGTTGGAAGTAACTTACGATAAGGTATGAATTCATCCCATACAGTCTGGATATGATATAAATCAACCCTAGTGGTCTTTGTCAGTGCTGTTCTTACGGTGACAACATGTTTTCACGAGCTTTGCTTCATGAAAGCATTGCTCATGTTTCACAAAATAATTTCCTCTTGAGGATCAATAAAGTATATCTTATATTGTCTTGTAGTACTCTATATTGCAGCCCCACCATTTATGTACGTAGGTTACTGTGGGGTAATCTCCTACAAAATCGAAATTTATAATTTGATTCAAAGAAGTAGGTTCTATTCACCCACCATGTTTCCTAATTGATATGTTGATGTTGTTATTGTTATTGTTGTTGTTGTTTCCAGGACCAAGACATCCGAATGCACGAGTTGATGAAGCTGGCCCACGAGTTCCTCCAAGCCTTCTGCCTGTCCAACCAGCCCAACCAGTGCCTGCTGCAAGACAAGCAGGAGCTCTTCCTTACCTCAGGGGTCAGTGGTGGTGGCTTTCATTCCAACTTTTTAAACGTTTTATTATTTGTGTTTTACGTCTGTTTTGAACCCGTTTTAAGTTATTACTAAATCGGCACATCCGTTATTTAGACTGTCCGCAGTAGGACTTGGAACATGCAAATCTGAATAATCCTTAGAAATCTGTTTAACAGCTGTACCAATGGTTTACACACCTTAATTCCCATTTTCTTAGGTTTATAGTTCACAATTTGTTTTTCTATGTGTCTAGAAATTGTTCCTTTTATCAACGTATGTAAGCAATATTCCTTTTTATTGTGGATAGTTGTTAGAGGCTGTTCTAGGAAGGTTCAGTACCACTTCCCGTTCTTGTCCCTTTAACCCAAACCATTGCCTTATACTTTTCCCCAGCACTGTTATTTCCTAAATGCCTCGACTGACCTTCTCTCTTTACACGTTCGTTGATATCTTTTTACTATTATTATCAATTCCAGCTGTTAGAAGCGGAGACGATGAAAGCCATCTTCCAAGACAACGTTTCCTTGTGTAATGAAGTGAGCGAGAGTGTCATTCAGCATTTCGTCCGCAACATTGAGACTTACGGCAGACATGTGGAATACCTCCAGTTTCTGCAGACTATTGTGAAGGCCGAGGGAGAATACATCCGCAAATGCCAAGACGCTGTCATGTCAGAGGTATGTAGTCTAAACTTGGTGTATAGACGTGAGTAGACGGAGGGTGTCTATGATGGGTTCTACTTTTGTTTCTTATCATGTAACCAATCCTATCTATCGTCTTATCTTTTTCCAGGATCGTATGAGACTAAAATGTGTCATTATGTTCAAATTGGAAGTTAAAAAAAAACAAAACCCAAATATATCAGTCTTGGATATAACTGAAATATCAGAGTAGATGAAAATACTTTACTTTTTCCTTCTATTTTGTTGTGAATAGGATTTTACTGAAAAATTATGTAAGATTTGGTCTTGGTTTATAATTTATTTAAGCTTATATTTCTTCCCCAAAATGCAGAATAACAAAAATCATATAAATGAACCAGCGTTGATTTGAAAATTATAACATTTTAAAGCGCTAATAAGAGCGTGGATAAGCGCTGTTGTATCATAATTTATAAATTGACAATTTCTTTCTTTATTTCTTTCTTTCTTGATAGATTTACCTATTGCACCTTTCGGTGTCAGGAATTGCCAATTAAATCAATTCAATTTTAATTTATACCCAGCTGGTGAATGTAGGAGAAGACGTGCTGGTGTTCTACAACGAGCCGTCGAGCTTTGGCCACCTGATCGAGCTGATGCAGTCTGAGGAGCACCGCACCAACGACCACAGCGCCCTCAACTACCACATCAACCTGGTCCAGCTGCTGGCCGTGTGCACCGAGGGCAAGAACGTCTACACGGAGATCAAGTGTCACTCGCTGCTGCCGCTGGACGACATCGTCAAAGTCGTCACCCATCCCGACTGTATTCCAGAGGTAAGTGAGAGAGAGAGAGAGAGGCCTCTTTTCTTTGTTTGTTTCTTTTTTGAACAAGTTTAAATTCGTGCCGCTGGACTACATCGTCAAAGTCGTCACCCATCCCGACTGTATTCCAGAGGTAAGTGAGAGAGAGAGAGAGAGGCCTCTTTCGTCTCTTCTTTCTTTCTTTCTTTGTTTCATTCTTTCTTTGTTTCATTTTTTGTTTCTTTCTTTCTTGAAAAAATTCACATCTCGTACCTCTCTAGACGACATTGTCAAAGTGGTCACCCATCCCGACTGTATTCCAGAGGTAAGAGAGAGACAGAGGCCTCTTTCATCTCTTCTCTCTTTCGCCTCTTCTTTCTTTCTTTCTTTCTTTCTTTCTTGAACAAATTTACAAAACTACTGTGCAACCTTTAATCAAAGTGGATAATTATTATTATGAATCGATTGATAATTAAAAATAGTCTTTGTTTAAGCAGAAAAGATCATTTAATGATGTTTTAAAATGTTATTACCTCCCTGTACAGACTGGTACGCATTGCACATGCTCACGAGTTGTAATTCATCGGCCATTATGAAAGCCACAATGAGTCTGAAATCAATTAAAATGTTATTCTATATCTATTTTTCTTCAGGTGAAAACAGCGTACATCAACTTCCTGAACCACTGCTATGTGGACACAGAAGTAGAAATGAAAGAAATCTACACTAGCAGAAACCTGTGGACCCTGTTTGAAAACTTCCTTGTGGATATCGCTATGGTTAGACTTTGATCATTCCTTATTGTCCATCAAGGATATGTGTCATTTGGTCACACTACTTTACATTACCGAGATATGTTATCATACAAATCTGCATACACACTCCCACACATAACGTCACATATTATAAACATGTCTTTTTTAAAACTATGAGTCTATGAGGGCAATTGAATCATAATATTTATTCTTTTTAAAAGTTGTTTATGACTTCAAGACTTTTACAATTTCAGAAATGTAAGATGATATGTACGATCCTCACACAAACAATCTACTTATTCTGTTTCTTATCTTTTAATTGAAACTATCAAGTTACTTTTTTGGCGCTGTTATGATCCTTGAAGGTCGAAGAGCTGTAAAACAAACAAATAAGAAAAATAGTTGAAATGAATCTTGCAGCCTTTATCGATCAAAACCAACTTGTTTGTCTCTTCTAAGGTGTGCAATGCTACCCACGACCGCAAGCACGCCAACCTAGAGATGGAATCCTATGTGGCCATGACAGTCATGAACATCATCACCACCTTCTTCAACTCACCCTTCTCGGATCAGAGCACCAACATACAGGTAACGTGGCATTGGCAGCCTAGTGGTTTGCCTGGAGATCGAAGGGGTCGAGGGTTCGAATCCTGACTAGGTCCGACGTTTAGTCTCGGTAAAGACTCTTTACAAAATTTTCCTCATTCTTTTGGAGAGGGATGTAAAATTCTGAGGTCCCCCTCCTTAAATACAAGGTTAAAAGGCACCCTTTTTTTTGTTACATGATTCGTCAGGGATAAATTATGTGGTATTGTGAAGTGCTTAGAGCATGGTGATGACCGTGGATAAGTGCTTTATAAATGCTATTATTTAATTAAAATGTCTATGTATTGCCAGACGAATCAGCCGGTGTTTGTCCGCCTGCTGCAAGGAGCCTTCAGGCTGAGTCGCTGTGATTGGCTGGATGGCTCGCAGCGTTTCCACGTGGAGGCCTGCATCAGGACGCTCTCCGATACCGGTAAGTACAAAACGCCCTGTCTGGCCGTTTGGATTTCCACCCAGTCTGTTTACACATTACCCCTATATGCATGTATATATACAACCACATCAACATTCAATATTATATTATTGTTATACTTTATCCTCCTCCTCCCTTCCTTCCTTCCTTCCTTCCTTTTAGCCAAAAATCGAAGCATTGCGATTCCCGTCGACCTGGACAGCCAAGTGAACGCGTTGTTCGAGAGGTCGACCATTGTCCAGAAGTCGTCGGCTCGCTGGCTGAACATTCGCCAAAACAGGCGGGAATCTCAGGCCCACACTTCCCGGGACTACCGGAATATCATCGAGGGTCTTCAGGTGAGCGGGACCGTCTACGAGCGTTGCATGGCTTTCTTGGGTGTTTGTTGGTTGGTTTATATCTCCAGTCTGTCTGTCTAGAACATCGAATTCTTCTTTGTATGTGATGTATGTTCGTTCGTATTTATGTCTCTTTTTTTATATGAAGCGAATGAGATATTTTCTCTTTCCTATAGATATTGTAGACATTTCTATAAAAAGGCTTTTTTTCATGGAAAATAGTTTCATAACACCAAATATATTATTGCAATTACCAATTTCATAACCTGTATATTATTATCTTTCTCCTTTCTCTCAAAACGTTTAATAGTCACCCATATATTTTCTGTTTTTCTTTGATAATGGGCCTGAAAATTTTACTCTCTTCATTTATATTTAATCTAACTATTTGGCTGCGGACTTGTTGAGTTTTATTGAGTTAGCCCTACTTTGTGTGACTGTTACAATTTAGAGAGCAAAATAGTCACTTAGTAATAAAACCTCATGGTCATGGCAGTTTGGCTTTGTGCAACTGTACCAGAGCAAGCAAGCATTTGTTGATGATTTTTAAAAATCAATTTCTATACATTATCTAATCCTTTTTATTATTTCTCTATAATAATAAGCATAGTAGTGTGGCTGCTGTATGTGAAGATAATTTGCTTTGTCTATTGATATGTATTATTTAATTCTTCTTTTCTTTTTTTCCTTGCATATATACTACTAAGTTTATCGATGGCATCTGTTGACATGTCTTGCGTCTTTGATATTTGTCCCTCATTTTGATGATTTTTAAGATACTTTTTAAATGTTTCTGTTCATCCATATATTATATCTCTAAGTTATTTGAAATGCTTCTTATGTTTGTTTTTTGATTTATGCAGTACAACTTTACTTTATAGAGAAGATCGTAATGTAGCTTTAAAGGAGTAGGTAAAGCTTGATAACAAAATTAACCAGATCATACAGTATTTTCAATAACAACAGAAAATAATACTTTTTAGTCATTCAATAGCTCATTACCGCAACTAAATCATGCCCAATGCGATTTACAATAACAAGAAGGGGTAGTTGCAGTTAATGATGACATAGAGTCACAGATTGATAACTAAAGTTATTATATAGATGCTCATTGTTATTGTTTCTATCCCAGGGGCCTCTGAGTCATGGCTCTTCTGCCATATATGCTTATGAAAATAGAAAAGCTTTTTAAAAAAAAAGTATCGACAGTACTTTTGGCTCTTAAAAATTAACAGTAGTATAATTAACTCAAAATCAAAAAAGAATAAACCAAAGCCCTACCAACCCAAGATGCCTTCAAGTCAGTCTAAAAATAATTTGGTTGTAGATAGAAATCAATTATGATGTTAATATTATATTTTATTTCATTTTACATTCATAATTTTTCTCGCTGGAGAGTATAGAGATGAAGATGATGAAGACAAGGATAACATGTAGAATTTTTTTTTTTTCATTCACTGCAGTAGATGAATACAATACACAGCTTCCAATGTTTTTTGTTTTGCTGAGCATGTTTTTTTTATTGACTCACAGCCAAAGTGGTCGAAGGCAAGATATACCACGCAGGCTTCGACTACAGGAGAATTGGCTTTGTTTGAGGTGGAGTCTTGAGTAGCTTAGCTGGCTGGCTCTTCTTGGTTTACTATTATCATTATTGGCCTCCTTTATTCTTGCAGCTCACACATTGTACAGTGCATGCCGCCTAAACGCACAGTCACCGGTAGGCTCTATTAGCGTGCGTTTAGACAAAACGTGCATTTAAGCGAAG
>JAUEKX010236809.1:0-10241 GCA_031834005.1 Dendronotus venustus
GCACCAACCCAGCTCTATGCCCAATGAGGTAGATGCCCCAATAACCAACTTTGACAAAACACGGAGCTGGGAAATACTATGGATCAAAAACTATGGCTTTCAAGTGATAAGCCCACTGAACGTAGTTGTTTTTGAGAAGAGGATATTGACACATTTTTAATGTGAGCACAGTGACTGGGGGGAAGTAACAGATACAATTCCACATAATGACACGCAAGCAACACACTGGCACAAAATCAACAGTGTAACTTACTACTGTAACACAAAACACGCCCTCACAACGTACAACACACACACACACACACACACACACACACACACACACACACACACACACACACATGAAGTCCCCTGCGAAACAAGTAACACACACACATGAAGTCCCCTGCGAAACATGTAACACACACACACATGAAGTCCCCTGCGAAACATGTAACACATCAGACGAAACACGTCTGTTAGGCGTGAACACCATTTTTCGGACAACGACAACACCGGGGGGACCTCCGTATTGTACATCCGTCTCCTCTCCTATAGGAGGAATAGGATGAGAATAATCGTGTAAATAGTCTTTCCCAATGACTCAACGTCGGGCCAGGTCAGAACTCGAACCCTAGGCCCTTCGATCTCCAGGCAGATACCTACCCTGACCACTAGCTAGGCTACTGAAGATGACTGCTCCCCCACCCTTGTCTATTTCAGTGTTTCACTGCGCTAAACGCTCATGGACCATTACCTAAGCGTACATAACTATGTACAACTACAAGCCAAGTCGCCGGCCTTCATTTTTTTAAAATTGAGGGCGGTCATTTGAAGGCCAGCACAGTCAGTTCAGTTTGAAGACAACAGGCTAAAGTAACTTTTATGGTTTTATTAGGGGAACGGTAACTTGTGTGGAATATGTACGCACCAATGGTGTTGTTGTTAGGAGTGTATCTTCATGATGGCTATCTTCGGGGACAATATATATCCAACTGTATAATATAGAAATATTGACATCTCTAAGTCTTTTGTTGGGTTAGTTTGTTTTCCGCACAGTGGGTTGATCGCCTGCTTGCCATAGCTCCTGATCCATTAGTATTTCCCAGCTCTGTATTTTGTCAAAGGTGGATATTGGGGCAACCACCACATTCACCAGTTAAGTTTAAGACTGAGCATGGAGTTGGGTTCCGACACTGCGAAAGCGGTAAAAGATATTGGATAACAAAACAAAACTTTCTTTTCGTTTGCCTTACATGTAGTACTTGTACCACTTCCACAGAGTGGCACCCAAATCCATTCTCAGTCTTAAATTGCGAATGAGGTAGATAGATGCTCAGAAAACAAACACATAGACTAGACCTGGGAAATATTACTATGGATCAAGAACTAGAACGGCAAGCAGGTGATCAGCCCACTATATCCGTAATAGAATGGCGCTATATGACAATAAGATAAAGATAAAGATAAAATTCGACTTTATTGTCCCGATGGCTGGGCTCATTGTCATTTTGGGTTCAATTCCGAAGAAAGACCGGAATAACCTGCGCGTCAGCCGCAGTGCAGCGCCGCAAGATAGTATCAGTGGGGACCTCCGAATTTTACACCCGTCTCCAATAGGATGAGAAAAATATTGTAAATTGTCTTTCCCAAGGACTCAACGTCAAACCCAGTCAGGATTCGAACAAAATCCCCTTCAACCTTCAAATGGATACGCTGAACACTAGGCTACTGACGCCATGTAACAAGATGATACTGTTTTTATTTTGTTTTGTTATCCAATGGTCAATATACCGCTTTCGCAGTGTCGGCATACACCTCCATGCCCAGTCTTAAATGGTGAATGGGGCCTAGAGGCCCCAATAAACACCTTTGTTGACCGAACACTAGGAAATATTACTATATGTATCAGGAACTTCGGCAAGCAGGTGATCAGCCCACTGTGCCCGCCCGTAAATGACACTTTTAGCAATACACACCACATTACTCAGCTGCTAACCACACATTAAAAAAAAGAAGTCGCCTCTCATTCATTTACATATTATATAATATGTACAAATGAGAGAACCTACACTGCATGCTAAAGATGATTTTGTATTGTAATGCTGTATATTTGTTTTTCTTTCTACATTCTAACATCTTATATCTCTACATTTTGCAACGCTAACAGCATCTTTGTAACGTCATTAGCGTTAAGTTTCGTGAAGTTCAAACAGAAGGTTGTCAAGATACACCCCGATTTTGTTTGTTTTGTTGTTGTTGTTGTTGTTGCTGTTGTTGCTGTTGTTGTGACTATGCATTTCTGAACACTACGCAGTCGACTGTCGACCTGGGGATGGGGGGTTAATTCCCCATAACTGTTTTAGTTCATGCAAGGGGGATAACCAAACAATATTTTTCCGGATACAGTGAATGCCCTTCTTTATTTCTTTTCATTCAAAATTGGTTCGTCGCCATCTTGAAATTCAGTCAGCAGTATTGCATGGTGGTTACTGAACAGGGATTTTTGGGTAAGTTTTCCCAGTGTTCTCAGTGAGGCTCGATCTGTTCCTCCTTCCAACAATACACTAGTTTCGATTTCGCCGCTAGAATACCTACCAGAAACTAATTTTGATCAGCAAAAAAGACCGTTTGAATATTTGAAGATGTCATAATTAGATTCCGAGTCACTCGCGCCCTTTGCTTTGTTATCACTTCCACAAGATGGAGTCTAACACCAATTTAGCTTGGTCTTGTTGTCCCTCCGTCAAGACAACAGAAAAAATGAAAACATCAACAAAGACCCTTGTGCATCCCTGACATCTTTTGCCCCATGCAATCATGAACCCCAAATACATTTGCTCTTATTTAAACAGGAATAAATGGATTAAAATGCTCAGCACATCCTAAATAACAAGACAAAAGCACTCAACAGGCTATAAATAGAAAATCATTAATCTTTATCTGGGAAAGGTTCCACAGTCAGCCAAAATGGAGTGACAAGGGACTGAAGGCAAACAATAGAAATAAAATAGCTCTTGATTTTGCCAGTAGTTTCACCTCTCTCATGCAATGCTAGCCTAGCTCAACCAGGTTATGTCTATCTAGAGCATCCTGCTGTAACATCAATTCAGATGAAGATGACTGAATGCGGGAGAGAAGGCTCTTCTATAAAAGATGCTACTTTTGATCTCTATGCTCGCTGTTGATTGATTTATGACATTTTGTATAAAAAGGTTTAAATGCTTAACACTTGTACTGTGAAACTTTTGACCTTACCGCAATTAGCAAGCTGAATTTTTGCCTCACGCCTCTCACTGTAGTCTTGCAGTCTATGCGTGGTTGCCGGGAGATCAAGAATATTGTTTTGGTTTTTACCAGCGCTGCAATCAAAACCCGATTTTCTCTGTTTTAATTACCCTTTCAAGATGGTAGCGTTAATTGCTACAGAGTGGTCATCTTTGAATTCTGCATGGCTGGAAAATAATGCTTCATATCCTAATCCTAGATTCAAATTCTAGATTAAATATCACTGGGCTGGGAAGAGGGTTAAAATCTGCAACTCCCTAGAATTCTAGATCTAGAATCTAGACTCTATAACTAGATCTTACTTAGTCTAGAATCTAGATTGAGAGTAACCAATCCACTCTGTAGCAATTAACTCTACCTTTCAAGATAGTCATTCAAATTTGATTAACTGATATTCTTACGCACATTGATATTTTGATTCCCCAACATCTAAAAACAATGATCTGAGGATCTCGTAGATGTCTGACAGTCTTTGTATGTTGTTTAGAGGGCAGGGATAGGCGATGGAAAAAGTAAAGCTTTGTCTATGTTTCATTTCTGAATACAAGTTTTTTTCTCTTTTTGTTAGAAAATCCCCTGATCTGATTTGTATTCCGAATTTAATTGTTGTGAATGAGGTGAATTAGTGCCATGTTTACAAAAATGCAACGAGTTTTCAGACAGCTATGAAACCAAATGTATGGTTTTGGGTGAAGCAGAGTTAGTGAAATCGTTTTTATCAATGCGATGACATATTATTACATTTTTCTTTTCAATGATGATTTCCCTATGATTTATCTTCAGAGCTGCCAATTTTTGAGGACTGATTAGCATTCTGTTAGAGGAATTGCTTTTTGATGAGGATTTGTGCGACCAAGCAATATGGAAAACATGGCAACAGTTTTGGACCCCCTGGGGGAACCCAACGCCCTCTCACCCTTGTCTACATCTGTTCACGATGAGGAGGACTTTGGTAGTCTCGGACATCATCACGCAGGGGTAAAGACGTAGAATGAATTGTGTGTGTGTGTGTGTATGAGAGAAGGAAAAAGAGCAATTCTATGAAAGTATTTTTTGGAATGGAGGAAATCTGTCTGTGGGGGTTCTTATGACATTTTTATTTATTAAAACAGACTGGTATTATGAGTATGCATGCATGCATGAATAAGTTCTTGCATTCATTGATTGATTTTTGGAAAATCTCCACACCCAATTCAGACTTCTATCGGCGTAGAGTCCCACATTGGCTCTGATGGAGAGGAGGCTCTGGTCCCTGCCGATGTTGACGACGGTGAGGACAATCATCACCACATTGTGTCTACGTCCATCTCTGGCGATGAGGATGTCGACCATATTGGCCTGGTGGTCGGACAAACAGCCTCGGATGGCCTTCACCAGGACTTGGAAGCCTTGGGGGCCGTGGGAGGGGAAGTCGATCACGTCAACGCTGCAGGTCTGGGAGAACACGATGAAACGGTGGGCAGATCATCTTCTTTCTTCGTCTTTGTTGTTGCTCGTTTAGACATTTACTACTACAGTCTTTTTTTAGAATAACCTCGGCAGTCTTTTGTGGATCTTTCTGTCCACCGTATACTTAAGTGTAAGTATGTATTGGGGGATGTTGATTTGCCACATTGCAGCTCTCCAGTTTAGAAAGTTCGCATACGAGATCATGTTGTCAGTCTCGTCGACCTCGTTGAATCCGACTTCTACTGTAATCCTTAACATTGTGTGTGTTTTTGTTTTGTTTGTTCCAGGTTGCCATTGATCAGCACGGCCTTCTATCAGACCAGGGTCATCTGGGTGAGGGCGGCATTCAAGAAAGTGTTCTGCTCACGACTGATGCCGACGGCAACTTGGCCATGCCTGTGTCGACGGACCAAGTGATCCGGCTCTTGTTGCAGACCTCCGATGTAAGAATACGAACGATATTATCCATGCACGACAACTTTTAGTTTACACTAGTGACTAGTTTACCAGCCTGTATCGGCGCTTTTATGGTCCAAGAGGTCGAAGAGCTGTAAAACTCTAAAACAAACAGGCCTGGAAATCTTCAGCCTATTGTCGGATTCCAGACTAATTTTTACTATCCAAGTAAACTGAAAAACCAATAGTGTTTGTTTCCACATTGCTCTTTTCATTTGAATAAGAAATGTTTCAGACTATTTTTTTATTTGCCATTTACATCCCTGTAGTTTAGGATTAAAAAGATTCTATTATTGATCACCGCAAGTAAAAGATATTGGGGAGAACGATTCTAAAATTAGACAAGGGTTGTTCGGGAAGTCATTACCCTGATTATGAAGGAATAGCTGGATACAGAAATCCCAATCCCAGAGTGATATGCGGTATCAGGGCTTTGCAAGTTTACAAATTTATATGTGAAATTGTTGCTATAGGTCAGTGTGTTATCTATCTTTTTTTCTCTTCTTCATTCTTCATTGTTTTAAGGGGAACATGGTCTCAGCAGATGCCCAGGTTGAAGCCATCAAGCTGACAATGCAAGGCCTCATCTCCAGGGACCTTCCACAAACCATTCAGACATTCACCCTGTCCGACGGCACTACCTTCGTCCAACTCCCAAAAGAAGATCCTGGTAAGTAATTATAGCTATACCATCAATCAATGGTGTGTAAGGTGCAAAAGGCAATAATATGCCCATCACTGCAAATCTTGTTATCGAAGAGCCGTAAAACGAAAAACAGACAAAATCTTGTTACAATACATGCACACACTAATGATAGATAGACTCACTGATGTCAATGACACTTTAAAAATTCTGTAAAAATAGAAAAAAAAACCCAGAGATCCTGGTTGAAGAATCAACATTCCTTAACAATACCAGAGTTATTTCCCTTGAGAATTTTTTGTAACTGCTTTAGTAGGCCGAATCGCGGAGTTATCGCAACGGCAATAATAGTCGCCACTGGTACTGAACGATAATGACGGAAACGGCGATAATTATCGCCATCGGGTACTGTAAGTGTTAATGTTTTAATTGGTCTCCATTGTGGTTAACCCTTCAATTGGTCTCCATTGTGTTTAACCATTTATTTGGTCTCCATTGTGTTTAACCATTTATTTGGTCTCCATTGTGTTTAACCATTTATTTGGTCTCCATTGTGTTTAAATCCCAGAGGACCAATCAGGCCCCAAGGGGATAGAGGGCCAGGCGATCAAACTGGAGGATGGCTCGATGGCCCTGCTGAACCCAAGAGCTGATACTCGTAAGTAGTAAACTCTTTGATGCATTATTTTGGCACCCAGCACAGAAAAGAGAGTAACTTCAGAATGGACATCAGCCTCTTTTTCGTGGCTACGGATGCCATATTGAATGCTACTACAGTTGAGTGAATGTAAACTTAGGCACAAATGAGATGAGAACTAGACGAATCAGAAACATACGACCACTATGACATGTAAATAATTGTATATCATCCATTATGGCAACTGATTAGTTAGTCACTTTGGATGATGCGTTTGCCCCTCTTGTCTCTTCTATCTACTTAAAAATGTTCTTAAAGTTTGCTTTTGTCAACTGTTTATATTTTTGATTTAAACAAAATTTAAGTGTAACATTAAGTGTAATTATCTTTTGCCTGTTTTGATGTGTTACAACAAAATTCTGATTTCCAAAAAAAGATCAATAAAGTATTTCATTTATCTTATCTTGTTTAATAACTTTCTTTATTTCCTACACAACAATAAAACAACCGGACACCTTGGAGTCAAACATGTATTCTCCCTTTATTATTGTTCTTTTACATTGTAACTAACCAACTAATACTAACGTACGTTCTCATTCTCACACACTTTCACAGCTCGCTTTCGTCGTCGAGGCCATCCATCCATTCCAACACACAACAAAAACATATATGACGTCACACATTCTAATACTATTATTGTATGGTGCTATTTTCCGTAACAGTCCCAGAAGGCAGCCTTCAAGCCATCCAGCTGGAGGACGGTACCACAGCTCTCATCACATCGCAGAAGGGGGACGGCTTGTACGACACCTCAGCCGTCACTCTGGAACAATTGCAGGCAGAGGTAAGCACACCGACTGGTTACGTAGTGCACTCCCCACAATGGTGAGACAACTACTTTAGGGATAACGCTATACTATATAAATGCTCCTTCATTGTCATGGATAAATTTTTGGGTTTGAAAAAAAAAATCTATTAATGGATGTTCACTGTTTTTGTTGGTGAAGTTTTATGTTTCTTGTTGTCGTTTCCATAGGCTCTTCTTGGAGCGGCAGACAAGTCTGAAAAGAATTTGGTGATTGGGGACAAGGCCTACAAGTGTATGTACGAAGAATGCGGCCGACTGTACACCACTCTCCATCACCTACGGGTACGTAACTCGCACTGCACTCCAGCCAGCATCAACGGATTCTTTATTCGTATTAGTATTGAGGGGGCGTATATTTTGTCCATATTCTTTTTTTTATTAGAATTAAATTAAAAATGTATTCTTTTAACAAAAAGAATTACGAAGTGAAATTATGTACCATTGAGATATCGCATGCATCTTTATTCTGATAGTAAGCATATCTATTTAAAGTAGGATCTGCATTTCTATTTTTAATTTGTCAAACACATCAAAAATATTATTACAGGTGTGAATATTTCAGATTTAATCTGATTTCAGAGTTTTTAATAATCCAAGTGAACTGAAAAGCCACTAGTTCTTATTTCCACATTACTATTTTCATAGAGAATTAACAAATTCCAGATGATTGTTGTTTTTTTGTGTTTGTAATTTACACCCTTTGCATATTAGATGTGTCCATCCATCCATCCATACATTCATCCATCCATCCATCTACCCATCCGTTCATCCATCCATTCATCCATCCATCCATCCATCCATCTATTCATCCACCCACCTATCCATCCATTCATCCATCCCTCCATCCATCCATCACTCCTTCCCTCTACCCACCAGGTCCATGAAAGGTCGCATACGGGTGACCGTCCGTTTATCTGCGAGTACCAGGGCTGTGGGAAAGCGTTTGCCACTGGCTACGGCCTCAAGTCACACAACCGGGTCCACACGGGAGAAAAGCCGTACCCGTGCCCCGAGGCAGGCTGTGAGAAAGCCTTCAAGACCTCGGGGGATTTACAGAAACACGTCCGTACACATACAGGTAGACGTAATACAGATCTGAAAATCTTCAGCCAATTGTCTTTATTTCAGACAATCTCATATTAGGGAATGCTTTATAAACATTAGAAAATAAGTTTTCGTTTTTAATTAAAGTCGATTGTATAATCCCTTTCTAGAATTATGGAACTTTTTCAGACAATTTTGTGATGGGTCATTTACAGGTCTGATAATAATTATTTATATAGCGCTCAAATCCACATTATGTGCTCTTATATGCGTTGTTACAGTTACAGGGGAAACGCAAACAAGCAATTCATTCAGCCATATAGTCATACAACTGACATAGCACAGGGGACATTAATACATGGTAATACAGATAATAGATGCCATTGATTAACTAGCACATCTAGTCTATACTACTATTTGTAATTGATGATCCGCTTGACTAAACTTTTGGAAAGTTCAACTTTTAAATTCATTTCATGTAATTCATCGACCTGAATGAGAAAAAAAGGGGGGAAAAGTCTCTGTCAAAATAAAAAAAATTCTAAGTGTTTCTCATTAGCAAACAAAAAGTGACATCAAATCACCAACTTTGGCCTACACTACAAATCCATCTTTATCCACGCGTGTATACCTGGAACTGGCGCTGTTCTATGAATGTTAGGATTTGAAATATCGATATATAGGAAAGGTGTTTATGAATAGAATTACTGTGGAAAGACAAATTGTGGTATTAAAAAAGTCGTTTAAGATTTACATTCTCCATAGAAGCATTGCCCTGCTCTTTAAAGGTTTGCCATGATTCTGACCCCAGAAAAAATTTGTTTACGAAGACGTAAATTTCAACTTAATCAATTTTCCACTTTTTCAGGAGAACGTCCATTCAAATGTCCTTTTGAAGGTTGCACAAGATCTTTCACCACATCCAATATCAGAAAAGTTCACATTCGCACACACACCGGAGAGAGACCGTATATATGTGACGTGGAAGGGTGTGGGCGAGCCTTTGCCTCCGCCACCAACTACAAAAACCATATAAGGATACACACGGGTAGGTGGCTCACAACGCATTCAGACTCAGAAGGGCAGGGGGGGGGGGGACCCGCAGTGAGAGGCTGTGTGGAATTGTGGTACGAAACAGGATGTTGTTGCGGGTACTGTTTGTTTGTTATCCAATACCTTGTACTACTCGTGGGGCCTATTGGACCCAGCAACACGCAAGAAGAGATTTAGTTTGTATACACCTATCACTATCAGCTGATTCAGATTGGAAAAAGATAAATTTTTAGATTTTGTCTATATAGTTATGATGGATATTTATATATTTATGCAATTTTCAACGGACAATAACAACCAACAATAATGATAATAATAATATTGTACACTTATAGTGCGCTCATATCCAAGGTAAACCTAGGCTCTAGGCGAACCGATCCCCTTTTGTTAGTTAACCTATTTTTCCCCCCTTCCTCTTTTGTTTATTGAAGGTGAAAAGCCGTACATTTGTTCAGTGCACGGCTGTGGCAAGGCGTTCACCGAATACAGCAGTCTGTACAAGCACCACGTCGTCCACACCCACACGAAGCCCTACACATGCTGCTACTGCGGCAAGACCTACCGACAGACCAGCACTCTCGCCATGCACAAGAGGAGCGCTCATGGGGAGGATCTCCCCACCGATGGAGCCGCTGAAAGTGGTAAGTGGTGACATTGGTTTGACCCTAATAACTGTACGCAGACCTGTAAATCTTCAGACAATTGCCTGATTTCAGGTAATTTCAATTTGAGGAACTGCTTGAATTCTTCTTTTTTTGTGCAGTATTGATTGGAAGTCAATAGTATAATAGTCCTTTACCTGAAGTCTGGACAATTTTCAGGCA